>ML333938.1:0-22221 GCA_005239505.1 Nicotiana paniculata
ATATATTAGCCCTAGTCCCGTATGTAATAGGATAGCGCGGTTAAATACTACATTATGTGTGTTGTCTTGTCGACCTGAAAAGTTATCCGCCTGCAAAAGTTGTATTGTACCCGAAAGAATCTTTAACACGCGAAGCATAGTGCGGTTAAATACTACGTTATGTGTGTTGCATCACCTAGGGTTGTGCATGGATCAGATCGGATTTAGCACATTTCGGATCGGATTTCATATTCTAGAAAATGCAATCCGAATCCGATCCGAATTAATATCGGATCAGATCGAATTTTAAAATTTTGGATCAGATCGGATTTTCGGATTTTGGATCGGATTATTATGCCTCAAAGTTTCAAAGTCACATGTATATTTTCTTTGTAAAAGAGGCAATATAGTAAGAAAAAGTCATGTTTCTGCAATTATAAGAGTACTATGATGCCAATATAGCTAAATCCATCATTGTAAAAGTAATAACTTGGAGGAAAATGTAAAGGAAGTACTAATTATCCGAAATTAAAGTTTAATATTTATACATGCCCTAATAATTTTGGATTCTGAATCGAATCGGATCGGATATTAAAATTATACCAATCCAAAGTCCAAAATTTTAATAAACACAATCCGAAATCTAATCCAATCTGAAATCCAAAACTGAACGGATCAGTTCGGATTTCGGATATCCGATCCAAATGAACAGCCCTAGCCTTACCTATAAAAACTAACACATTTTAGTTATTATATGCGCTTAAACAAAATAAATAGCAAAACTTTTCATAAAAGTAGGATTTTTTTTTTCGCATTAATAAATGTCTGGATGTAATGACCAACCAATGTGCTATTGTGGAAACGCAATATGGTGAAGGAATGTTGGTCTGATGGTCAGGTTGGGCACAAATACTGGATGTGTGTAAACATGTTGGGAGGCAATGACGGAAATTATTGTAATTTGAGGAATGGTATGATGAACCCATTAAGCAGGAATGCTACAAAAAATCTTTGTAGTATATTTGGAATATAAACTGTGATTACCAAAGCCGTGAGTCTGAAATGAAATGAGAAATTGCGGCATTGTAGGAGAAACTAAAAGATTCGGAAGAAAAAAAATAGGCTGGAAAAGAAATTTAAGTGGTTGGACTAGAGAATACTAGGCGTATGGAACGTACCGACCGCCAGCACGATAAATGGGATTCCCGACGAAAAGTCAGGTAACGCCGCGGTGCCAGCCCATATAATCATGCTCAGTATACGTCTGGCGCGGTGAAGGGGGGCGGAATCAGGTCAAGTCGCCGATCCCAAGTATCGATATGCGCCTCTAGCCATGCCACATACGCCTGGTCCACCCTGGAACGATCATCCCGCTGGAAATGTATAGGTCTGCCAGGTGGGCGGTGGCGGTACCAGCTGCGGATGGCCAAATTGGCGAAGTACCCGCTCGGTAGCATGATGCTCCACAATATCAAGGCACATCAACAGGACGGAAGAGCTTCAAGGAAGTCGGCCGTCCGAGCTATAATCGGGCAAGCCAGCTATCAGCGCGTCGCTGTATGGTCTCCAGATGAACTATTAAGTAACAACAAAAAATGTGAGTATACACAACACATATGAAGCCATGCCAAGTAAACTTAGGCATATATTTACATGTGCGCCCTCCAGCAAATCCAACAAATCCCTGCACAAGGGGAGATTATGTCGAGCCTCATAATCTCGTCCATATCCCCGCCGGAGAACCCACCTCCTAGCTAGAGGGAGAAGCGGAGGTGGTACACCCGGAACTAATGGTGGTAGAGGTGGCTGCAACTGCTAGAACCGCTCCCACGCCCAAACCTAACATATAAAGTTGACGTAAAATTTAAGATATATTTTTACTGGGTATGTTATAGTGAATAGAGTATTCGAATATGTTTTCACCTGTAGCAGTGGCAAAAATCCAGCAACGTCACGCTGGGTGCCCATGCTCGCCCGTCACATCTGCCTGTACAAATATGCGATAACAACAACACCCCAGCTGTACTGGGATAAATCCTCTAGCCACTCAAGATGATGAAGAAATCTCAAGCTGACTAGGTTCCCCGAAGTGTTCAGGAACAAGACCCCTCCGAACATAAGGGGTAACAACAACCTCGTGTATCAGTGAATATGCAACTCCGGTGTATCGCATGTGATGTGAGGGTGCAATACCTCCAAATGGTCTTGGATAGTCATCAACTGCAGACGACTGGCCCCAACCAATGCAGTCTCCTCTCATGGCCAGAAACCAGTGAGCTGCTGCAGAATGTCCAGGTATTGCCCACCTGTCAGCTCTCTCATGGCCTGGGGCAGAGCAACAAGGTGTCCATCAACCGACAACCCATATATAACCTCCACGTCCTGCAGTGTGATGGTGGCCTCGCCAATGGGCAAGTGGAATGTGTGTGTCTCTGGTCGCCACCGCTCTATCAGGGCCGTGATCAAAGATCAATCGAGCTACAACCGCCCGATCTCCAAAATCCTATAGAAGCCCGTATCCTACAGGCGTCTGAGTACACGGGGATGGAGAACGCGACCCTTCGGAAAGTCCCACATGTCGTCCACTCTCCTGACGCGGAGAGTCTGGGCCAATAACTCTCCCTCCCATATGTGGGAGGACCTATGATCGCCTTGTAACGACAGTAGCTCATCGCTGGAAGGTCGGGGATGCATAGGCGGAACCTTCATATTGTCTACTGTAAATTAAACAACATTAATTACATGTTAGTTTTATTATTTTATATGTTTGTTTGTAAATTAAATAATTAATTTTTATAATTATACAAGATTTAATTATTAAGTATTCACATATGGGTTCCAGGCTTGATATTTGAGGCTCAGTAGCACCAAGATATCTTGAATTCTTGTATGTGTTAGTTTTATTATTTTACATGTTAGTTTTATTATTTTATATATTTGTTTGTTACTCACTTATTTTTGAATATAATAAAATTAAATAATTAATTTTCATAATTATACAAGATTTAATTATTAAGTAATCACACATGAGTTCCAGGCTCGATATTTGAGGCTCAGTAGCACCAAGATATCCTGAATTCTTGTATGTGTTAGTTTTATTAATTTATATGTTAATTTTATTATTTTACTTGGTTGTTTGTTACTCGCTTATTTTTTACTATAATAAAATTAATTAATTAATTTTTATAATTATACAAGATTTAATTATTAAATATTCACATATGAGTTTCGGGCTCGATATTTGAGGCCCAATAGCACCAAGATATCCGGAAAATATTATTGTTTTCTCGTGTTATTTTCTTACGATCGTTGACTAGCATTGGACAGAGTTTGTGTTTGATCTATCAGCTATTTTGACGTATTTTTGGGTATAAGAGATACTTAAATGATTAATTTCAATAACTACAGGGACTCTACGCTAAAAGACACTACATTTTACTACGCTAAAAGTGTATTATATTACTAGTCTTTAAGCAAATAAATAATCTAAACCAAATAAAAACAACAAATACATTTAGTCACAAAACATTCACTAAAATACATATACAACAGTAAAAAGTAATTTATTAACATTTTTTTAGCAAATAATAATGATTTCTCTATTTTTACATATTTTTGTAGCACACTAATATCTTAGTCCGGATAAAAATAACATACCAGTTAAATGGCAAAAAAAAATATAAAACGACATAGAACACATCTAAAACAACTAATATGCATTTTTTATACGAGTTTCGACAAAAACTAAATCGGAATACCTCGATTTAAGTTTTTTAGAAAGTTGAAGATTGAAATCGGGCTATTTAAAAGGGGTGCTATACCTTAACGTTCAAAACAAACGTTAAGGTATAGCGCCCTTTAATATTTATTTTTTTTCACTCATTTCGATCATTTGAATCCAAATAGAGCACATTTAAGTTCCGGACTCGATTTTTAAAATGTTATATTTGTCTTAAAGGATTTGAACCTTTATGAAAGACAATAGTAGAAATATCTAATTTATTCGACCTACGGTTAATTCTTATCTTTTTCTTGAAGTCTTATCAAATATATTAGTAACAAAGATTAACAATTGAAATTTTCTTTTTCTTTTTTTTCCCTTTTACTTTATTATCTCAAACAATTAAAGGAGCAAAAGAAGTTCTATTCTTTGGATTATTTACTTTTAATGCTTATTCTGTGTTCAACTTGTTTTCATATTTTGTGTATCATTTGTTTTTTCGGTTCAAGTTTATATTCCTCTATTTGTAAATTCATTCCTTAATGATATCAGTTTTGGAGTTAATTAAAATTTCAATATTAAAAATTTACATGATCTTTCAGGGTTATTATGGAGAAGTAAAAACAGATACTTGTAATTGTGTTTGTTTCAAAGAGCTCATCATATTTTTCATCCCTTCTCTATCAATTTTTTATCTTCTCAAAAATTATTCTTAGCCGAATAATTTTTTCTAATATATGGTCTAAGCAACTCCCTCCCCCCAAAAAAAATATCCAAAAGGATTGTCTAAATAAATACATAAATATTAGACTAATGAAAAGAAAGATAAATGCCTTAACTTGTCTTCCTCGTGCCAGAAATGCTCATATGAGCTACTAACTGAACTTTAAATGGTTTTTGTAGAATGTTTCTGAAATCACACTATGAAATAGTATTGAGTGAATATATGTCGCAAGAAATTAAAACTAGTGCTTTCCGTATAATGATCAAAGGATTCTTGAACATGCTTTATATGTGCATGTTGATTTTATATATTTTACACGTTTTAAAACATGCCAAAGCAGTCCTTCGGGACGGCCTAGTTGGTTTGGAAGGGGTTATCCATAATGATGATCTGTAATCGATTCACCCTCAATGACTTTTGGGTATGAGGGCTTGCCTAGTACGATTTACATTTCATGTGTGTGGTTTGTACATACCGGTTGATAAAATTGGAAACTTACAAGTTATATTTTCATTTTATTATTTCGATCATAAATTAACTAATTTAACTGCAACCCTCCTTATTTACTCGAGCTTTGAACCAACGATGCGAGGAAGCTCACACAGGTGATGCTTATAATTTTATTTAGTCATTGATTTTTTAAAATTTCAATTTTCTTGGAAAAAGCTTCCTTATGGAAATAAACAATTTTGTAAGGTCACACTTCTACTACTCTCGTTCCTCTATTTTAATTTGCTTTGATAAATAAACTAAGTATCTTCAGTATACTAAGTTGTTTTTTTAATTGGTCAGTAACTCAAACATTTTGTTATATAACCAGCAATTTTAAAGATTAATTTTAAGCTGGTACTCGGTGACTCTTATACAGCTTAATTAGTATTTGAAAAAGTGAAGAAAAAAAGGACGACTGTTGTAGTGCATTCTCATGAATCATTAACAGCAACATTCTAGAAGTTTTAATCTCAAAAAAGACAGATAATTTGGATAGGAAGGAATATATATATATATATATAAACATGACATTCTAAAAGTTTAAAAAAAAAGAAGAAAAGCTTTAGTCTTTTGCCGTACAAATGCTCTCCTTCTTGCCCCAAAAGAAACAGATTACCAACTAGTACTCACCATTTCTATTTTGATGAAATCCATGTTAGAAAAACCAATGAAAGACTCAATCCTTGAGGTAAGAGAAGAGTTAATGGTTTCACCATTAGGTGGAATCCCACAACACAGAAGAGCTCATTTCTTGAAACCCATTGCTTCTTCTCCTGGTGGTCCACCATTAAAGCTCCCTTCACTTCCTTTCTCCTCTGAATCTGAATGGCCTTTAAAAGTCTCTTTCAATGGGTGGAGGCTTCCTCAAAACAAATGGAAAAAATGGGTTGAAAGTATGGAATCTGTTCATCACTCTGTGTGGAAAGCTGCTGGTATTCATGAAGCCATTATAGGTTCAGTGTACAAAATCCATAGTTATAAAGATTTGATTTTTGGAATGGCAGAAAGGTGGTGCTGTGAGACTAACACTTTTATATTTCCTTGGGGTGAAGCTAGTATTACTCTTGAAGATATGATGATTTTGGGAGGGTTTTCTGTTTTGGGTGGCACTGTTTCATTGCAGCCTCTTCAATCCACTGAGTTGGTTGAAATTCAAGAAAATCTTGAAAAAACGCGAAAGGAACTTATCAGAATGAAGACTAATAACCATAATGGGTGGTTGAATCATTTCATGAAAAGTGGACACAGGTTTGAACATGAAGCTTTTCTTTCTCTTTGGTTATCTAGATTTGTGTTTCCAGGAAATGAATATGATAAAATAGGTATACATGTTTTTCCAATAGCTGTCAACCTTGCTAAAGGTACGGGACTAGCACTTGCTCCTGCTGTTCTTGCAAGCATATTTAGGGACTTGAGTTTGTTGAAACAGACTATGATGATCGCTTCTTCATCAAAGGAAAATAAAGGAAATGTTGGAGATAATGTTGACATTCTAGCGCTTACTCTTTGGGCGCCGTTGTTGTTTGTTCAAGTTTGGGCTTGGGAGAGGTTACTACCTTTGCAGCCAGAGCAGGCTCGCAAATGTAGTATGGTTAGTCGGGTGAGAATAGGACGATGGCATAATGTGAAACAATTGGATGTGATTAATGTGAGGAATATTATTGATGCTGCTGGTGAAACATTTCTGTGGAGGCCATATGCCTTGACTTCTGTGAAAGGTTGGTCAGTTCCCAAGTTTTACAAGGAAAGATCAGAAGAGTGGACAATATGTGAAGGGCAAAATGTGGAGCAAGAGTTGGAGTCTTTCGTTCGATGCTTGAGGGTATCTGAGCTAGTCGGGTTAGATTGTCAAGAGCCTTATCGACCACATCGTGTAGCTATGCAGTTTGGATATGACCAACACTTCCCTAAATGGATTCCTCGCTCGTGTTCATGTCCACAAGTTGCCTGGTATAACTATAGCAGACCCATTGATTCTGATTTGAGGCTATATTATCCATCTAGGTTGTCCGAATCGGATGTCACTGCCCAGTATTTGGAATGGTGGAGAAAACAGGTATTATTTCTAGCTGTTGCATTCAAAGGAGTGTTGCGTGGACTAAGGAGTAAAAGAAGATCAAGACGACTTTCTAGCCTTTATGCTCCTCCTGCTTTTGCTCCCAAGTTAAAACATGTGAAAGTAGCAACTGACTGTAACTTTAAAAAGGTAAAACTGGAGAATTACCCTGATGCTCCCCCTGGTTTTCCACCCAAATGTGGTGAGGTAAATGACAAGAAGCATATATCAATGATGGAAAAGAAAGTAAAAGTGGAGAATTTCCCTGATGTTCCCCCTGGTTTTCCACCCAAATGCAGTGAAGTAAATGAGAAGAATATTTATATGGGGATTTCACAAACAACGGCTTTCAACATTGCGCCTCCTGATTCAATGGAGAAGAATACTGCAGAAGAAAGAAGTTACACATTCCCTGACTATGCACATGACAGGAACAAGACTAATAGTGTAGCTCAAAATCTGATTACCAACAAGCAGAAAAAAGGTGAAAGAACAAGCTGTGTTGACATTAACTTGCCTAGTTTAATGGATTTAGAAGCTCGTCTTGGCCGGTTTGAGCGACTAGTTGCTTCACACAGGAGTAGCTAGATTCAATATACTTAATACAATTTCAGATGCATATTTCTTTTCCTTTTGTGTGGTTTACTTGCTCCAGGGTGTATTCTCCTCGTTTGATTAGTTTAGGTATGAACTACTAGAATAGTGTATATCTAATTTATCCCTCCTTGTAGAGAAGTTCAATGAAGATATGAAAATACATAGTACTTACAAGCTTATTAGAGAGAATGTACAAACTTACTCAATATATGATAGTTACAGTTGACAGTAAACTTGTTAGAACTTCATGCATATACTTTGATTCGCAGTAAATGCTTGTCCTCAATCACAAAATGATATTCTTGACTACAGAAAAGCATGCCAACATTTTTGTGTGTTGGATTCAGTAAACTGTCCATATTTGTTGAAGTTCAGCATAGAAGTTTGCACTGCTGGATTTTGGTAAAATAAAGTTCAGCATATCCAAGAATGGAAATGGACCAACTCTTAGCTATAACATGTTAAGCATAAGTAACATGAACCTCTTTTTTGTATTAGCCATCGCCATTAATTCTGGTCTTCTGGACAAAACTAGTACATAACACAGTAATACAAGTAATGACATTTTCGAACAAGAGAGAAGTCTCTATTTTTCCAAGACCATTTCATTTGTTACGACACATCCATGAATCATTTTTGACATCTTCAGTTCCAGTAAGTGTAATGGAAGCATTTAAGACAACTGGAATTATAAGCTAATTAGACTTCGAAAAGGATGGCAGGCTTACCCAAAGAACCATAGTATATACCAAAATGTTTGACCCATATATAATATGACTATCTTCCATCCCACTTCAATCTTAAACATATACTACTAATTAAAGACCCTATAGATTAGTAATATATGGATCAGTTATGTATAGTTTATGCGGTGACTAGTAATGAAGGTATTGTTATCAAAAAATTATTATGCAATGATTAATAATGAAGCATTATTGCCATATAAGAACTACAACTTATTCTCTTTAAATAGTCTAATCTCCATATTCCTAACGCACGTATTCTTATTCCATATTTTCCCCCGTAATAAAATGTACTTGATGGACAGGCACGACCTTTGATCAATGACAAGAAGAAGCTTCACTTAGTGGCACATATCCGTTGCTGGGAAAGAACTATCCGACGAAGGCACCGAATCAAGCTCTAACAGTTGCAACAATGTGCCTGCAAGACGACGTACACGAGTACGCGGCCTCTAATCAGCGATATAGTGACTGCTTTAGAATATATATCTAGTACCAAGAAGCATGAGAAGGAGGACGATGTAGCAGAAGACACTTTCAAATCCCCACCTACATTGCAAACTATTACAAGTCATGTTGAACTATTCAAAGTAATAAAGCCCATTGTGTTAGAGAAAGATACTAAAATCATTTTTCCAATCACCAGACACTTGTAATCTGAGTATTTCTCTGATTTTAATTTTTAAGTAGTGTTGTTGATATGAATGTCCATAAATTTTCTTATATACAAGTCATTAAATTCTTTATACTGTAAGTGTATAATTTAAATCCTTCCCATAGATGTAGCATTTCCCTTTGGAAACAAAATAGGAAGCCTCCTTTCAATACAATTGAGGTGTTCTTCAGCAATCAGGTCATCTCCCACTTATTCATATTGATGAACATCACAGTATGTCATGATTTTCATTGTCTCTAACTAAACATGAATTGTCTAAACATTAGAATTTGATATCTCTTGTATACAGTAATACATCTCATTTTTCTTTATTCCATATATATATATATATTTTTTTAACTTGGTTATATTTATTGGTACATCTATTATAGTAGTCAAATAAATTAAGGGGATTTAATATTTATTATAAGCATATAAAAATAATTTTAATCTTGTAGAATTTTTCGGTGAAGGTATAGCTCTACCCATGTGAGTAGTCACCGAAAACAAAAGAACAACAGAGAAATCAGAGGATATTAAAAAGGTAATTGATGGGGGAAGAGCGAGATAAACACTTCAAAAATTCCTCTCTACAAATTTCAACATAATCTTGTTTCTATTTATTAACATTTCTAACTTTTCCTTTTTCCTCATCTGAAAAATATTGGACATCTAAAAATATTGAAGGTGGATTCTATTGATAGAAAAGCAATACACTCTATATAAAAGAAAAAGAAAAGTAAAATGGATGTAGTCATTAGTCATTACCAATTGGTGACCGTAGACAATAGATCGAAAATAATCTGAAAAATTATTTGACCTAATAGTAATAAACATAAAGAGGTTAATTATGGTTTTGAATTATAATCTTGATAAATTTTAATTTTGAAAATAATTGTATTTAATTTTTGTAAGAATTTACACCTGAATTAATATTTACTCTTTATTCCCTTTCAAAGTTCAACAAATTCTCAAAAAAAAAAAAAAAAAAAAAAAATGGACTGATCTTTTTCCCCCCAAAACCTAATCCAAACGTACAACTTATGGACAACTAAATCGAAATAAAGCAAAGCATATTGTTTTAATTTTCGAAAACCAAAATTTTCTTAACAACCGTTATTCTTATTAGTTCATTTTTTCATATGCAAAATGCCATATTGTTTTCTCGATTAAAAAATGTCATATATGAGTAACAATATCGTAATTTTATTAGTATTTAGACGCAATAATAAAAGTAAATATAATACACGAGGCAACGGAAAAAAAATATATTTTAATTTGTTCGATTCTAAACACAAAATTTAAGAAAAATGAGAATGACTTTTAAAAATTTATAACTATTTATATAGCTATTAAAAAAAAAAAATAATAAAAAAAAATCATTGTTATTGAAGGGAGAAAGTAGAAAAAACGAGAGGACAACATAGTCAAATGTCCGTGCCAGCGAGCAAAAGGGCTTTTCTTTTTCGGTGAGAAGAGAGAGGAAAAAGGGTCAGCTACTAATGATACAATACTCCTTTCCTCTTATCTTCCTGTTTACATACATACATACATAGAGTTGTATGTATGTATAGACAGAAGATTGTGTACTGTATACATATATGGTCCTCCTGTTCTCTGCTTCTCCACTACCACTTTCAGACAAACAACAAATAAACCCTTGTAAAACCCTAAAATCTTCTTACCTTTTATTCTTTTGTGGTTAAAAATTAAAATAATATAAAGACTTTATCAAGACGGCCGCTCTTTTGAGCAATAAGCTGCTAGTAAGCAGAGCTGCCATGGCATTCTTGGGGTTCTCTGTTCAGTCTTCTCCTTTCAAACCCACCTCTTATCTTTGGTTTTCCCCTCATTCCTTCTCCTCTTCTCGCTCCTTTTGGGCTTCTTCTGGTAAAGCCCTCCACAGGTTTGCCCCACCCTTTTCTTGTTACCTTATTACTAATAATACTTGTCATTGTTTGGCTGATTACAGAGTTTAACAAAGAAAAATTACTTTTTATTGTTTGTGTGACTTTTGTTTTATTTGGTTACTGCCTGCCCCTTGTTTGGAATGCAGGGTGAGTACCATTTGAGTTTTTTGTTTCTTAATCTACTTATTAACCTCGTCTTTTGTAAAGTTTAAATGCTTGCAAAAGTGTTTCTGTAAACGATTTTGAGAATATACTAGTACTAGACTTTGTAAGTCGAATGATGCTTTTGTACACCCGTAATATGCTTCCTTGCTTCTGAAGTTGTTAATAAATTTACTTAGTAAAAAGTATTAGTAGATAGTTGGCATTACAGTTAGGACGAAGACAGCGGACAAATTATCAGTTTTCTAAGGAAATGTAAGGTCACTGTGGGGAATTATTCTAGTGCTGTTTTGTAAGTTCTACTTATGGTGTGTGGAGGGTGCCGACTTTGTGCTGATTATGGAAATTTGGAATATATTGCTGATCATGAGACATCGTCCCATCATATTATTTTGTAAAAAATGACACTTATTTTCTTCGACGAAGAGGAATTTTTGCTTCTTTGTCCACCACACACCACTGTAATGCAGATACTTATGCCAGTTAAGATATATGTGAATATGTTTTCGACATTTTATGATCTGACGTATAGGGAGAGAATAGAAAGCACAATGCCAGCGATTGAATGTTAGATTACCAAGTCCCAGTTCTTTTCTATTCAAAACTGAATATCATTTGCAGGCGGGAAGATTGCAAAACTCAAAGTGTCGAAAATGCATCGTCCAGCTTAGCAGTGCTTGGCGATTCCATTAAACAAATATCAAGTCACGAAAGAAAGTTATTTTCTAGTGGACTACATCATAAAATTGAGGAAGACAGTACTTACGGATGGATCGCTGAAACTAATGCTCTTAAAGCTTCTAAAGCTAAAAGCTCTTATAATAGTTACAAAAAGATTTCAGCAGCAAATTGCAATGTTAGTGCCTCTACAAATCGGAGGGTGAAAGATGAATTTTTTGATGTTCCAACTGAAGTCAATACGAGAACGATGCGTGAACGCATCACCTCTAGCTATTCTGCCACAGCCTGTATTTCAGGAGGCAACTTATCTTCAAAAAGCAAACCACCTTATAACCCTGCTGGAGGAGAAAAGAAGGTAGTTGGAAACTGGAGAGAGTATGAAAACCATTTGCCACAAGTATCTGTAGGTCTTAACCAATCAAGAGTCAATGGAGCTAGGTCAGTAAATAATGTTGATGGTTCTAATGTATCTCATTACAAACCCTTATCAAAAGGTTCCCATCTTAATGGGCAATTATCAAGCAAAATTATGGAAGCAAAGTCGGAGAAGGTAAATAAACTAAGGGAGGGTCATGCATCTGATCAACTAAGACACAGTGTGAATGGGACCAAGACCAAGGTAGTTACTGTCAAAGAAAAAGGTGTTATCCAGGAGTGTGCTATGAATAAAATGGAGAAGAATGTAATTCAAGCCGTGACAGCTGATGTCATGAATGGAGTTGAGGCCAATGCAAAAGGGGTTATCCTGGAGCGTGCAACTAATAAAATGGAAAAGAATGCAATTCAATCCTTGGCAACTGATGTCTTGAATGGAACCAAGACTAGGATTGTGAGTGATGAAGGAACAGGTGTAGGTCAGGTTTCCCTCCGTGAGAGGCTGGGTGCAATGTATGACAAAGTTCATATAGTTGACAATTTATCAGCAGCTAAGGAAGTTGTCAGAAAGCTTACAAGTCAGTACAGGCATCTCGTCCATGCGTGTGATACAGAGGCACGTCTATCTTAGTTTTGTTTAGTTTTTCTGATTTCTTGAGATTTCCATGCACCTGGAAAATTCTTCATTTGCAATTTAATCTGTCGCTCAGCTACTTTAGAGATTATTTACCCTTTTTGATCAATCATACATAGGTAGCAAAGATTGATGTTAAGCAGCAAACACCTGTTGATCATGGAGAAATTATATGCTTCAGTATTTATTCTGGACCAGAGGCTGATTTTGGTGATGGGAAATCTTGTATCTGGGTAGATGTTCTTGATGGAGGTGGCAAGAACATTTTAGTTGAATTTGCTCCATTTTTCCAAGACCCATCCATTAGAAAGGTAGCTCTTTTATGATGGTAACTTTATTTGGTTACGTTTGTTCCTCCAAAGGCCTTCTTTTGTGGCTGTCTATTGAAGATCTTTGTTCATGGCTTGTGTCATTTACTGCATCATATCATATACCATTAACATATAAATTATAATGTGCAGTGGTTTTTCTGTAGGTCTGGCACAATTATAGCTTTGACAACCATGTCATCGAGAACTATGGGTTTAAAGTATCTGGCTTTCACGCTGACACAATGCACATGGCACGACTTTGGGATTCCTCTAGGCGAACTTCAGGTGGTTATTCACTAGAGGCACTAACAGGTGATTCCACTGTCATGCGTGATGCTAGACCGGTCCATGCTGAAAGGCTGTTCCATGGTGAAGGTCTGTTTGGTAAAATATCTATGAAAACGATCTTTGGTCGGAAAAAGCTTAAGAAAGACGGAACTGAGGGTAAAGTTACTGTCATTCCTTCTGTTGAAGAGTTGCAAAAAACTGAAAAAGAATTATGGATTTGTTATTCTGCATTAGACTCCATAAGCACATTGATGCTTTACGAGAGTTTGAAGAATAAACTGTCTAAACGGATCTGGACATTCGATGGAGTTCGTAAAGGATCGATGTATGAGTTTTATGAGAAATACTGGCGTCCATTTGGTGAGATTCTGGTTCAAATGGAAACTGAGGGTGTGCTGGTTGACCGTGCCTATCTTGCTGAGATTGAGAAAGTGGCTAAAGCTGAGCAGCAGGTTGCTGCTAATAGATTTCGTAAATGGGCAGCTAAGTACTGTCCTGATGCAAAGTACATGAATGTTGGAAGTGATACACAGTTGCGTCAGCTGTTTTTTGGTGGCATCCAGAATAGGTATAAAGCTTTCCAAAATTTACTTTCTTGCGAAGAAACTTAATCTAAATGTTTAGTGTGTCGAATAAATTGCATTTTGCATATCACACATTTCTCGTTCATCTTTGTGTCCGGTAGTCAAATAGCATCCCCCTCTGTACTCTTTCACCAGTGTAGATATTATTGATTTTGCTGTGTGCAACCAATTATGGTTGAGCTGTCCTTGGCAAATCCCGCAATGACACACAGGGCAATAAAATATGTACAGAAAGTGTAATCAACACATGAAGAACATGAGCCATAATGCAATCATGCTTTTGCTGTGTTATCGATCCGAAGCTTCTCTGCAAATCCCATCTTATTTTGTTATTGAGTAAAGTTAGATTTTATTGCTTATCTAAGGTACACGGGAGGTGCAAAATTTGGAAAAACTCAAGCTCCCACAAAAGGAAGGGAATTGAGGAGTCCGAGTATAGTACCTAAATAACTAAACCAAAAGGCCAAGTACAAGCATCTATATTTCAATCTCTGCGCTGCCTCTATTCAAATTTCACCTCTGCGAGAGGTGATGGCATCCTCATGCATGAGATTCAACTTTCGAGGATCCATGTTCTTGTTAATTTCCAGATGCCATTTATACAACTACAATAAAATCCAGTTAACCTCCTGGAAGTTTTGCGTTGGAGTATGTTACCACAATTTCACATTAAGCTATGGCAGCATATAATGTCTTTGGTTTCATTTTTTTTTCAGGTTGTCTTATGCTTATTCAGTCCGAAAATACCTCGCATTTGATTTTCTTTTTCTTTCCAATAAAAATTTCTGAACAGAAAGAATTCTGATGAGAGTCTACCATATGAGAAAGAATTCAAAGTTCCAAATATCGATAAAGTAATTGAAGAAGGAAAGAAGGCTCCCACCAAATTTCGTAAAATCCGACTACATAGAATTTGTGATCTTATCGACACTGAGATGTACACTGCCAGTGGCTGGCCTTCTGTTAGTGGGGATGCTTTGAAGGCTCTCTCCGGCAAAGTTTCTGCGGACTTTGATATTCTTGATGAAGCGGATGACAATGCTGAGGAAGATCCTGAAACAAGCATTGATGAAGCTTTAGCTACAAATAATGAAGTTCCCAGTCAAGAACCAGAAGTTTCTATTTATGGATCAGCGTACAACGCCTTTGGAGGTGGGCAGAAAGGAATTGAGGCCTGCCATGCCATTGCAGCATTATGTGAAATGTGCTCCATAGACTCTTTAATATCCAACTTTATACTCCCATTGCAAGTAAGTTGCTTCGTGTTCTTTTCCATGATGTGGTATATCCTAGTCAAAACTTGCTGGTAAAACAGTGAATTAAAGGGTCAGAACTCAGAAGGATTAGCAATCATTGATATCGAGTAGAAAATTTAAGGAATCCTTTACCTCTGTGATAGTAATCACTAATCAGTTATCACTAAATAGAGAGATGCAGTGGAAGATAGCCAAGAGTCATTTTTGTTGATGTTACCACACACCACAAGCTCGTTGACAAACCGAAAGTTTGCAATGAGGAACTGATCTATAAAAAATTTGACTTGGTTTTATCTTGGCACTGATGTCATGGGTCTATGTGGGGAAGTTCCTACAATATAAAGTCTTCGCTGTGGATAACCGCTCAACGGATACTTAAAGGAGAAAAGAAAAAACTAATCCTTTTCTGGTTGTATAAATAATTTTTCTGCTTTTGTAACAGCGCATGAGAATGACATTTCCTGAAGTTTCATGATGAGACGTTAAAAATAGTGATCGGCTTTCCTATTTCATATATGAATCTCTGAGAAACATTTTTGCCTCGGGTGCTGTCCCTTTGAGCGACAAAAAACTGCAGTGACCGAGTTATTCACGGCACACTGTTTAATCAGGCCTTAGTAGGGATTACTCTTGTTACCTCACCTTTGTTGTAAGGTGTCTAGGTGTTCACAATCAATGAATCAGGGTTTTCTGTAGGATAGGACACTCAAGAGCTTTCTTTGGACTCTGATTGTGATAGGTTAGCAATGTAGTGGAGACGGAAGTACCTAGGCGTCATGGAAGATGGTTTTGAGGCAAACTGATTAATTCATCTCCCAAGTGTCGTGCTTTTTTCCAAAAATTATGACTTGAATAATTTGCTCTAGAGATGTAGCAGCACAATTAGTACCTTTTCTTGAGTTAATTGGCATTGTGGGTTAGGTTTCTTTCTTTTGAAGTCGAAGCTATCTTTTTAATGACATAGCTCTTTCTATCTCAGGGCCAAGATGTATCGGGTGAGAATGGACGAATTCATTGTTCCCTGAATATTAACACTGAAACCGGGCGCCTGTCTGCGAGGAGACCAAATTTACAGGTTTATTTATATTTCACTCTGACTTCTTAACTGTTCACGTATTTTGTTTCACGGATATGCCATCAGCCACTTTTTGTCTTGTTTTAGATGTCGCTTATCACAATTTTCTTTCTTGAACTCAAGATTTGATATTAACCTATAAATTTACAAAAATGTCGTAAATGTGCTTCTCCTTTATTGCTAATTGGGCTCATGCTGTATTTCATGGCTCAAGTAAAGTGATATCATGTAAGAACTTCAATGGTCATCAGTCGTCACTTATTATTATTGCTCCAAACTACTCATCAGTCATTGCTTGACTGGAATGTTGTTTCAAATGTTTCTTCTTGGCAATACAGAACCAGCCTGCTCTGGAGAAAGATAGGTACAAAATTCGTCAAGCTTTTGTAGCTGCACAAGGGAATTCCTTGATTGTGGCCGACTATGGGCAGGTATCTAGCCACTTACCAGTTATAATAGTTTATAATTTTTGAATTGGTTGCAAAAATATTGAAATTTTTTCTTATAATTAGTTGGAACTTAGGATTCTTGCACATCTTGCCAACTGTAAGAGCATGTTGGATGCTTTCAAAGCTGGTGGAGACTTTCATTCAAGGACTGCTATGAACATGTATACTCACATCCATGAAGCCGTTGAAAATGGTCAGGTACTTCTTGAGTGGCATCCTCAACCAGGTGAAGAAAAACCTCCAGTTCCTCTTCTAAAGGTAACTGCAAAACACTTATTGCGGATGGTGAAATTTTTAGATTTAATATGTAGACGACAGGATAGTCGGATTTAATGACCGTTGTATTTTACACCTTGTGATCTACTTCCAAGGGGGAAAATTCTGCTTCGTCAAAAGAACAAGAATTTTAGTGCAAGTTTGATTTATTGGGATTTTGATACAGTATAATGCAAATTACTTTCCAGGATGCTTTTGGCTCTGAAAGAAGGAAGGCAAAGATGCTCAATTTTTCAATTGCGTACGGGAAAACTACAATTGGACTTGCCCGCGATTGGAAGGTACTTCAGCATTTTGAGACAAAATATCTATTTAATTACCTTGATTTCTATAGAATTTGTTGGGTCTGCATGAGCTAAATGAATACTATTTCATACTTAGGTATCCGTAAAGGAAGCTAAGGAAACAGTTGATCGGTGGTATAGTGATAGAAAAGAAGTGTCAGATTGGCAGGAACAACGCAAATTTGAAGCACGCGAGTTCAGACGTGTTCACACGCTTCTAGGACGGGCACGCTGGTTCCCATCAGTAAAAAATGCAACTGGATCTGTAAAAGGTCACATAGAACGAGCTGCTATAAATACTCCAGTGCAGGTCCATCTTAATACACTTCGGCCTTCGCCCTATTCTTTGTGTTTTGCCATCGTCTCTCCCTTCTTTTTTCCTTAATAATTTGTCTGCATGCCACGTGTGCCATGCTGACTTCTGAAGTTTTTGACAGGGAAGTGCTGCAGATGTTGCTATGTGCGCCATGTTAGAGATATCAAAGAATGCACGACTAGAGGAGCTTGGATGGAAATTGCTTTTACAGGTTTATCTCCCATTGCCCTTTAGAGTGGACTCATCTCATTTTAAGAAACAGAAATTGTGAGAAATAAATAAAAAAAGAAAAAACTGTATTCTGCTATCATATTTGCTGTGGGTGCATCTCTCAATATCTCGAGCTCTGTTCACCTACTACTTTGGAGCCTCGCCTGTTAAGTTTGATCTCATGCTGAGTGTGATACGCATGTCTGTTAACTGGGGTATAGGGTTTGCCATTTGTTGTGCGTAACTACAGACGAAAAGATTATAACCAAAATTTTCAGGAATGTTGGAAGATAAATGGTTACTAGGAGGGAGATTCATTTTTCCTGTAACAGAAGGAGCATATGGCACATTTATATTTTTATGTTTGGCATAGCTTAGAATAATTTATGTATGTGTCTTAATTTTCTTTTTTGCAGTCCCAATTAATTGTTTGCGTCGTTTGTCATTAGCTAACAATTGTACATTATTGTTTGTTTTCGAACAGGTTCATGATGAGGTTATCTTGGAAGGGCCGGAAGAATCTGAAAAGGAAGCCATGGCAATAGTGGTTGACTGCATGTCCAAGCCTTTTGGTGGAAAGAATATTCTCAGAGTTGACCTATCTGTTGATTCTAAATGTGCCAAAAACTGGTATTCTGCTAAGTAGATGATGGACATATACATGGATCTCGGCTCCATTCCCTGCATTTGTTTTGTCCCTCTGAAATGTATAGAGATTAATCTAACTCGATCTCATGGTCTCAATCACGAGGTAAGTCCAACGGATGATTCTTGCGACCATCAATTTGTAGCTGCCTTCTTGCTTTTTTGTCAAGTCCAGAACCTAGTGCTGTTAGTCCATTGTTTTCAACAGGTCTTAGATAGCCTGTAGAAACCTTAATACATATGTAAATACTAACTTGTTCTTTTCTTTTTGAGTAAGTTGTATGTAGCCCATGTTTGTAGAAGTAGTGATGATGTCTTCCCAGCCTTTTGCTCTACATAGGTGTATATTTATTTATTGGCCCCGAGTTTTTTCAACATCTTTTGTACCATTACCCTTGTTCAGATTGTTTTCATATGAACCTAGAAAGGCTATTATTATGTATCCTTTTTCTCCCTTGTGCTTGAAAGTTTTACCTA
Source organism: Nicotiana paniculata (assembly GCA_005239505.1). Taxonomy (NCBI): domain Eukaryota; kingdom Viridiplantae; phylum Streptophyta; class Magnoliopsida; order Solanales; family Solanaceae; genus Nicotiana; species Nicotiana paniculata. Next base: position 18,901 of record ML333938.1, read on the forward strand.
CAGATTTTGGCATTTGAAGAAACTAAACCTCTAATCAAACTTAATCACATAAATTAACCTATGTATCCTAATGAATTCAAGAGCTTCAAGTTCAAGGGCTGAGGTGGTGGTAGGAAATTTGGGGCTACAAATACAATATTGAAATGAATGGAAAGAGTTAATGGTGTGGACCAAACACTTGAAAAGAAAAGAAAAGAAAGAATATTAGCATTTAGTTCATAATATTGTATTTGCTATTTGTTGAGATAATATTGTTTGAGGCTTGAAACACGTTAAATTCCTCCATTTCCTTCCCCAAATTACTACTCTCAACCTTGTATGCAAGTAGTTTTAGTAGATAGCTTCCCTTATGGTTTCCGCTCATTTCAATCACATACCAAATATTATAATACGGCTTACAGTTTAAAAAGGTAAATTTCTTAATCTGTGAGAAAACAACTAAAAAATTACTTATTTTGGACCGGAGGGAGTAACTCCTTACTTAAGGGTAAATATTTGTATTTATTAGATGAATTTTCTAAAACTTTTGTGTCGTATGAGTTGGACGAAAATAATTTATTTTTTGAACTAAATAAAAGGATTTACAAGTGACATATTCCCTTTGTTTCAATTTATATAATATTTTTTCATTTTTATGTCGTTCCAAAATATTTGACGTCATCTATTTTAATTTATTAAGCGATTCACGGGTTAACCTTTAATAGGATACTCTCTTTCAACAAATATTTTTATGTTAAGAAATTAAGCTTAAAGCAATAACATAAAATAACAAAATAGATAAGAGATATAGAGAGAAAGAGAGGAAAGAATCTTATTTCTTCCATGTATTCAAGTGTCTACAATGTGGTGCTCAAACCCTTTATTTATAGGATGACATTGAGGCAATACAAAGGGATGTCATGAACATGATATTAACCATTTAGATCATGGGGGAAGATCATGGAGGGGGTTACGGAGGTGTGAGAGTTACAACAATAATTGTAAGAAGTAGTGGGAGGTTACGTTGATGGAGAAGAGTAGTGGGAGTAACTTCTTTAGGAGTTATAGACATCCACTACACAATATAATATTTCATAACAATCCTCCTTAGATGTCTATAGATAATGTGTCTCGTTAAAACCTTACTAGGAAAAAACGCTGTGGGAAAAAAATCCTAGTGAAGGAAAAAAGAGTACACATATCTTGTAATACGCATTACTTGCTGCCTCATTAAAAACCTTGCCAGGAAAACCCAGTGGGATAAAACCTTAGCCAAGGGAAAAAGAGTACAATGCGTATTTGTCTCCCCCTGATGAAAACATCACTTTATTTTCCAGAGACGACGAATTCCAAGCTTGTATAACAACTCTATAATGTTGAGATAGTCAATGCCTTAGCGAATTATTTCGCCAAATTATCACTTGAACAAATTTTTTTAATATCTATTTCATCATTCTGTTGATGATTGTGTCTGACAAAGAACTTTGATGAAATATATGATTTATTCTGTCTCCTTTAATATATCCTTATTTCAATTGAGATAAGCAAACACCAGTGTCTTCATTATTATTGGAATCTTCTCTTCAAAGAAAAGTCGCACATCTGTAGTGTGTTGAGTCACTTGCTTCATCAGTTGCTAGTATATTGACATAACTTGAATAAGTATCAACAATTGACAACCTTGTGAAATGATAATATGACAGTACTCTCACATACAAAAAGATTATTTGAAGAATGAACTTCATAAAATGCCTTGCATAACCAACAAAATCTTGACACTATTTGTTAGAATAAACAAATCTATATCAAAGATTCCTTTTGCAACATAATGTTAATAGTATTCATGTATATTTATATAGGAATTAAACAATATCTCGCTAGCATATTGTTATACTCATGGTTCTAGCTAGATATATAGTGGACCAATTGCAATAGACACAAAAACAAATCATATACCAAATTTTGCTCTAATCCACATAAAGATTTGTTAAAGCTTTATTTAATAATTTCTTGGGAACCTTAATATGCTTCAGAACAGTTTAAATCCTTCAATGATTTTTATATACGCATATCAAATTTATCAGGTATTGCCAGACTAAAATCTGAAAGCAACTGTATCCACCGCAAGAGAACATGTTTCCATATAATGAACGCCAGGACATTTACATAAAATCTTGCGTCGCCCCACTGGCTTTATACTTTCAGGTGTTGGGACTATCAATCCAAAACTTCACGTTTTTCAAGTGAAGTCAATCTTGATTGTGTATTTTTCATTGACCAATCATTTATCTATCCAAATTTTCATGACATATTTGAGCTCAAGATCCTCGTCAATATTAATAATATTGAGCGCTGCATTATATCAACAATATCATCGATGATCATTTTACATTGGTTCCATCATCACACGATAAAGACATAACTTATCGAGATCTCATTATTTTCAGGTACCTGAGCCTCTTCCATGAGGTCTTATTGTGTTATGTCATGGTGCTCTTACAGAGCACTTGCCTCCTTAGTATGACAATCTTTATCATTTGCTCATCTCCTTCTTCAAGAAGTTTTATTTTTGGAACTGATTAGTCTATTACGCTTCATGCGTTCCATAGACAATGTCCATCGTGGATTTGATTCTATTTGGAGTATTAACAACTGAAATATAACATTTAGCTTTGGGTCAGCAAATACGCCTGGCAATATTTTACAGATGAATTATCACTTGAACTTCAAGTTCATATTTTCTTGTATGAGGATCTAGGTACACTCATAATAATTCATTCCATGATTACTTTTTCAGCTGCCCATTTTCTCCCCCTAATGCTGGGATCACCAACACATTTTCCAACCTTCTTTGAAAACCCATCTTGTGCATTGTGGTGGCATAATTAAATCATATAGCACATCTATATTTCTAAATGGGAATTATTTGGTTCTTGACCCTGAACCAATTGTGATAAGGAGAATTTTTCATAACTTGGTTAGTGCGTACAAGTGCTGCTGTACGTTAAATAATACATCTCATAACCACTGATTTAGCTATAATTGGAGGCATACAATTTCTGCTAAACCAAGTTGGATTTAAACCAGCATTATCAAAATAAATTATCATAGTTTATATTGTGGAACTGTGCTCTAATAGTTGAGCAATCAACCTTGCAAAATTCACACTGCAAGTTGACAACAAACGCACATGTGACCATACAATAGATGCATCTTTTAAAATCATATTATAGTAAAGGGTCCACATGGCAGGTGACTAAGCCCATATATATATATATATATATATATATATATATATATATATATATATATATATATATATATATATATATATATATATAT
>ML333938.1:22274-34339 GCA_005239505.1 Nicotiana paniculata
GTGATATATATATATATATATATCACCTTTTGTTCGTTCCAAATTTTAAGAGATTCAATCCCAACCTTAACTGGTATATCATGCGAATAAGCAACACAAGAGAATTCTTGAATAATATTCTATTTCTTCAATATATGCCAATGTGAATTCTCGATTAATATTCACATCATTGAACCGGGATGGCTAACCGGTTATGCCAACTAATATTTGTTTCAGTAAACCTCTAGTTTACTTGTAGCATGTGATTCCATCATCATGTTTATACTTGTGTAGTACAAATAGAAGAAAAATCGGATAACCTTTTATATTTACCCGGTATGATTATAGTACTATGAAAATATTCAAGCTTCCTTTCATATATAGTCTCAATATGCCAACCACTTTGGCTAATACATTTGAAACTCAAAAAGTTTCTTTTGAGACTTACTACAATATTAATGTCAAGAATAATTTCATTAATCAGGATAGTAACAAATTCACTCTTCCGGAGTTCTTAATTGATTTTGTACTACAAGATCTTTTGTCACACCATCCATATGGTGAATGTCTCTATTACCGTTTTATAGTAATTGTCATGGTCAAAATCATCATAAGCAAAATTATTTATTGTTTAATTTTGCCTTTAATAACTTTTCATAAGACTTGGCAAATATTTTTTGGTGTACCACATGTACCCGACCAATGACATATTCATGTAGCCATACAATAATGGTCATTATCTTTCTTTCTCTCAAACCTCCTGGAGAGGTGAGTTGTCGTATTTATTTAACCATGCCTAAATATATTTTTATGCATAAAATAATGTTCATTATCTTTCTTTCTCTCAAACCTCCTGTAGAGGTGAGTTGTAGTATTTATTTAACTATGCATAAATATATTTTTATGCATAATTTGAATCACACATATATTTTCACATTCACTTTCAGGAATGAGCATGCATTTACAATGCCTATCACAAGTCACATTTTCAACGAATGGACTATAATCATGTGAACGTGTCTTGTACTAACAGACCACATTGATACATATTCCTTCATCTTTGAAGGACTATTTTGAGAACCCTTATTGTTCTCCTTTTTACATTTACCATAATGATGACTATATTTTTTTTTTGGCACACCCAAGTTCATTGGTCAACCATCTGTCTTAATTTAGACTTATTATACACCGTTATCACATTCACTTCAAGAATGGAGCAAATTAAGTGGGATAAGCTTCATGCCTTTTCATGAAATACACATTATTTATCCTTAGTCATCATTATATCATCAATATGGTGCGTTGAGACTCAAACCCAATGTCTTACCCATATAAAGGCATGTTAGGCCATGTTTAGTTGGGACACGAACCCAACTCTTAGCATCATGGAGCATCAGGACTCGAACCCGATGTCTTACCCTCATGGTGCGCTGGAACTTAAATCCACCGTCTTACCCTTAACAAATATCATATTGGGCCAAAAAGCTTAGGGACTCACCCTCTAACCTTTAAAAAATATTAACACTTCGTGATTATATGAATAACAATAAGAACATATATAAAGATTATTGCTATACAAGAGAAAGCTATATGCAACATTTAGCTACGTTGAAATACAAAATAGGCTTCTTTGTCAATTTAATAATCCAAGATAAAATTAAATTGACATAACAAAACACGTCACAAAATTTAATCTATTTCCCATACATTCACATGAATTCCTACATAGTCTTTCATGCAATGAAACTTATGGTTAATCAATCATATTGAAATAAATAAATGGTTCCGTAGAACTGTCAAATAAATAAGTGCATTAAAAGAAAAGACTTGTGAAAAAAAATTGTCATACACTATATTTTTACTCTATGTCTACCAAATATGCATCTCATGAATTTTATGAAACAATGTATATTTAAAAAACCTTATGGTTTTATAACCATATAATCAGAATTTCATTTCATAATAATGCTGTAAACTATTATCTAATACCATCATAATATAAGGCTCATGAGATCATACCTCCTATTTGCCATTCGAAAGTAGATGTGCTCTATATGTACCTGAGTAAATTATTTTTTAATCAAGGCAACCATCATTAGAATTATACATGATCATTCTTGATCAAACCATCTTATTTTCCCGCACAAATGAAACTAAATTGCCAAGTAACACTAAATTACATCAAGTCTTAAATTTTCATAAGTTAAACATGTAATTCATGGTATGATTGAAAAATAATACTCCCCGGATAATAGAAGCAAACAAAATATTAATGTGGCATACGTAATAATGCCCATTTTTCCATTGGTTCAACCAAATTGATTCAAGTTTGTTGACCATTCATATCTTCTATGTTGATAAAAGAGTCGTGCTGATAACGTGTTAAGAAAGTAAGCTCAAAGCAATAACATAAAATAATAAAATAGATAAGAGATATAGAGAAAAAGAGAGTTAGAGATTCTTATTTCTTCCGTATATTATTAGATCTATCCACTACACAATATAATATTTCATAACATTTTAAATTTTCTTATATTAAGTTAATATAGAGATTGATGCATCATTTGTGGCACAAGATATTTCTGGAGAATGACACAAAATGCATCGAATTTCTGCAGTCAAATCTCGCCTTCGACAAAGGGGATTTGCTCATCTTAATTTGGTACAATAACCTGTGTCTTTACACATTTTTTCTGAATTCCAATTGCCGCTCATTTTTAGGTAAATTTCGAATCAGTAGCTTATTTTTTAACCTTCTAATCGAAATCTTTATCGTTGTATTCTGCTTTATTATAGATTTCATGTTGTCTTCAATCCAGAATACTGTACTCACTCAGCTTACAATTTAGATCTATCTGTTCTATTGACTTCCCAAAGTTTCAATCTTTCCCCTTTAAGGATTTATGACTCTTATTAACCGTGTCAACTGTCAAGTTGATTCATAGATTGAATACTTGGAGGACTCTTTTAATGTTTAGTATCTAATAATAAGGACGTAATGTAAACCAATTCCTAAACTTAAGAGTCCATTAAGGATAGAATTATAGAAACTCTCTCAATTTCAATGTCTCTTTACCTTCTTGAGAATTTGTTAAGTGTGAAGCTGGCCTAGATACCACTGTCTATAAAAAAACAAGGGGGGGGGGGGGGGGGNCACTAATCATTTGGTGTCACCGTTTAAATTTTGATTCCGGTGAGAAAATTCTTGGGAAAATAGTCTTCGGTCAGAATTTTGAAGCATCCTAGTGAGAAATTCTTGGGGAAGTCTTATGGTGATTCGTCAGAATATTGCCATAATTTGCAAGTTATGGTGATCGTCACAAAATTCTACGGTTGCCATATTTTTGTGCAATTAGCCACAAAATTATGACCGATCACCAAAAATTTTTGCATTGTGGCTGAAAGTTCTAGTGCTTCAAAATTCTGACACGGGGTTATTTCCCTAAACTTTCCCTAACAAGGTCAAAATATAAACTGTGTTACAAAAAAGGCCATCTAGAGTCATCTCCAGTAAAAAATGGTTTGTCAGGAGAAAAAATGGAGCTTAGATAATTAGGCTTATGTTTTTTGGCTTCTATTTTTATTTTAATGATAATGATAGTGTTGAGGCTAGCTTGCGCGCACCTCAACTACTCCACTTGACACTTGCTACCTCCCACCATCACAGGTATCGGGTAACTTTAACCACTAAAGCTTCTATTGTACTATAGTTATCTGTTTTCTCTTTGTAATATTGGGTTTGAATTTGATTAGGTAACATGTTGGATGTTTCATCTCTTAGACATATCTAGGCTGTACTTATGAGATAATTCAATTTCCAATCCAAGCATCAGTATAACTAGTTAATCGTGTACAGTTCTCTCGCAGCTGTATACCCCTTAACAAACAATCTGTCATGACTCCCTTTGACTTTTGATCTTGTTATAACCTGACAGCGTATTTATTTACCGGAATATGCAGGCAGTGAGCTTTATATTTGGTTATTTTGCAGTTTCTTAAGTTATCTTGCTTTTCTTGGGATGACATTTAGTCATTAATTCTAGCGTCCTTGTTTATGATAATGATCTTTCTGTTTTTACATGTTTGTTCCTGATAAATTTAGGATATTGGAATTTGTCTAGAGAAAATATATTCTCTCATTCTGCTCGTAGCTCTTTTGCTATGCTTTTCCTTAATCGTCTTTACTCTTGAATTTAGATACAGAAATTCATCTCAACCATGATGTTATGAAGAGATAGACAGGCTTCTTATGAGCTTATCCTGTCGCAGTTGGGTATATCCAAGTATCGTCTAGAGCAATCTCAGAATATCGGGAAAGAGTTATGGTTCAGACATTAGAGTCCATGAGGGGTGGTGGAGGTTCTGTTAAAGTGGGAACAACTGGTACGATCAGTGCCCTCATGTCAAGAGAATTAGATTCAAAAACATCTGCTTCTCCAACGTCTATATCACATAGATATAGGTCTCCTTCTGTTTGTTCATTCTCTGCTGGTGATGCTACCAGTCCTAAAAGAATGAAGCCAAGAACATCAATTGATGAGGCTAGCAGCAGTTGGGTGTCAGAAGATGATAAAAATAGCCCTGAGATAGTCAAGAAGGCGAAGCACTATAATTGTAAAACTCCTCAAAGGCCAATACTAGAAGCAGACAATTCTTCAGTAGATGGAACTCCTATTAGGCAGAAAACTGACAGAAAGGGACCGACCTTGGTGGAAATTGTGGACATAAAATGCGGTAGTGCGGAAAAAACATGGGCAACCCCTATGAAGAGTCGCCTGAAGAAGCTTGGTTTCTCAAAGCTTTCTGAGAACCCAGCTTAGGTATGCAGCCTTTAGATCCCTATAAGTGAATCCAGAAATTGCTATTGGCGATTACATTCCGCAACTTCTACCGCAGAAAACATGCTGGTTATGAGCTTATTGCTCCCTTTCTTTTTCTTTTTTGGTTTTGTGGCCAATGAACCAAGCTTTTGTCTGGCGTAACTGCTAGCTGGAGGCACGTCTGCAGGTTGCCAAGGCTTACTAGAGATATCTGATATCATGACAGCCAATTTCCAGTGTACTGAAGTACTCGATTTCTTGCAAGATGAGGGATCCTATTGTGCCTTTGCTCCACATTTCAGCTGGACAATTTTTTGTTGCTATCTTTTGAGCAACAGGGAAGCCTAAGCCATTACATTTATTCTAGATCTTAGCTTGGTAGGAGGCAAGGTGATGGCCCTAAGCCTGAGGTTGAAGAGAGGTCAGTAGGTAGGGGCTCGGATCCTGTTCTGATTCTTGTATTGCTCATTTTGGTTATGCCATATTCATAGTTCTTTCATGTAATGTTCTCCATCTAATGAGGGTGGAAACTAGGGTGATGGAAGATTGGGTGGCACTGGCAATCACTCTATTCATGTGTTTGTAGTTAAAAAAACAATAAAGATGCTTAACTCTCGTGCCAGCTTCTAACTACTTGTGCATTCAGTTAAGCTCATTTCAACCAAGAATTGGTGATGACATTTTCTTTTTATTCCCTTAATCCCCCTCTTTTTTCTTTTGGGATAAAAAACTGTATTTAGCTGCTGAGCTCAACATATTTCAGCTTTGGCCCAGGAATCAAAGTTGGTAAATGTTTTGTTGTTAACGTCGGCTGTTACTTCTTTGCTACTGCTGAATCTTCAAAGAAATTTGATTTTGGATTGATATTTGGTGGTTACTTGAACGAAACGGGATCTTGTGGAATCATATTGAATATTTGGTTATACATTTTGTACCTTGCTAAAAAAATTGACCCTTGTTTACCAATTATACATTGTCTAACCAAATCCAATTTTCTCTTGATACGTTTCTTAAAATATTTAATTCGGGCAGATTCTGAATGACGAAAGCCTTCCATTGACAAGCGATCATGTTTCTTCGTTACTCATTTTTGATATCTCTAGGTCGGAAAATCTCAAGCAAAATATAAGGTCAACTACGTAATCTTCTCTATAGTTCGATTGAACCATGTGGATCCTCCTCCGCCAACAAGCATTCAACTCATTTGACATTAATACAACTCTATCGTTCCAAATGTGCGAGTGCTCTTCTACTGCATCTCACCAACCAACCCCTTTGAAAAGAAAAAAAGGCATATCTCTTCTTATCTAAGAAATACTTAAGGTCTCTATCTTCAGTAAGTTATTTAAAGAACAAAACAAAATTATCACTTTACCAAAAACTCTTTTGTTTAGTTTTGAATCCCTAGGGGAAAAGTTTCCCTCCAGAATTTAGTGTTTGATATTAATGGAACAAAAGAAGAAAATGAAAAATGAAAAGGTGATAGGGACAAAAAATTAGTGGATAGGAAGCTCACTGAATTGCTAATCTATCAGAGCCAGGTTTCGATCCTGGGACCTGTGGGTTATGGGCCCACCACGCTTCCGCTGCGCCACTCTGATTATTGTTAGCTATATTGCTTCATTTTAATTAGATTTCGTAGTGACGATGGTAGCCCAGCAACGTTGAGAGGTTCATACTTATCTTGTCTATAATATTTAGGGGTAGTAAATAATACTTTGCCTTTGGCATTTTCTTTTCATCCATCAATTACATTTTCCTTACTGTAAAAATCAGACAACTCCAAACTTTAAATAAGGGAAAATACATAAAATCCCCCTTGAACTTGTCCCGAAAATTGGTTTGAACACTTAAATTAAACGATCATTTTTTTGCCCCTAAACACATTTCAAGTGGATTATTTCCCTCTCTAATAGCTGATGTGGCAAAAATAAAAACAAAAAATTTTGAGAGCGTAAATAACAAATAAAAAAAAAAGGAGACGACCCCTTAACAATCCTCACAGATAGTGCAACAACAGATATACCCAAAAAAATTAACTCGGAACAACTAAAATCCTTCACCAAATAGCCCCAAATTTTAGATATAGACTCCATAAATTGGACCCAACAGAATTCAGCAATACCCACTCGAAATAAATTCCAAAATCTTAGATTTAAGTTTCAAATTTCGTAGCTCCATTAATCGATAATGGTGTTTGCTGGATTCTTCACCACCATGAGTGTGTAATCACGTTTTCAACCTTCAATCAATATTAAAAAATGATTTTAGTAGCTATTGCTCAAGCATACCGGATTCGAACCAACAATAAACCTAACAAATTTAATTTTCCGATTTTAAGTTCTCGGTTCTTCATGACCTTTAAAGAGACAGAAAATAACGTAAAAGAGAGGAAAGAACATGCTTTAATCATCACAAAGATTGAAGATTAAGAGTAAAAGAAAAAAGGAATTCTGCTTTTCATGCTTTTTAATTTTGAAACTCACTCGTGAAGCCTTGACTCAGTGCATAAAACTCTTGCTTTTTCTGATGTGGTGTTGACATGGCAATGATGTGGCAACGACGTGGCGCGCGTGTGAAGAATCATGTTGTGAGAGTGATATAAGTGTTTCAGAAGGGAAAATAATTTAGTTGAAATGTATTTCGGAGGTAGAGAAAAGCCCATTTAATTTAAGTGTTCCAACGAATTTCCTAGATAAATTTAATGGGACCTTATGTAAAAATAACTTTAAATAACAAAAAGTCTCCCACCCTGAGAATATCAAAAGGAAAAACCTTTCTCTGTGTCGCACACATACTTGTTGAGCATTATTTTGGAACTAGCTATTTTGCAGGATTAGTGAACGCTTCTTGCTAAATAACTTTACTTTGGACAGGAAATATTATTCTCTCAAATCTTTTACTATAATCCTCTTTCAATATGTATCCAAATTCGGAACATGACTAGTATTAATAGTCCTAAGTCCTAACGTTGAATTCCTATGGTCATAATAATCTAGTAATCAATTTGCCAAAAAGGGAAAAAATGAAAAATCCTTAAGATTAGAGACAAAACGAAAATCAAAAGAAGGACCATTTGTGTAAAAACAAAAAAATGCAAGGTTCACCCTAAATGGACCTTAATTTAATAGGGCTCTAAGCTCTTATCTATCCATTCCATTGCTTTAGAAAAAGAAAAATGAAAGAGAATAAAACATAAGTAAATAAAGGAGATATTTATACTAATAGTCTCTGAAAATCTACAGTGAACCCTTGGAGGAGAAAGAGTTGTAAAGATTGCAGCTTTTGCATTCAAACTACCGGAAAAAGAAGCAATTCTTGAATAGAGGTTTGAAGAGAAGAGGATAAAGATAGTTCCTTTGTCAGCAAAGTTGCAGCCTGTGCAGGAATTCCATATAAAAAGGGATAAGATTTAAACAGCTTTGAGGTGAAGTCTGCCGATTACCATTTTCCTCTTTCTTGTTTAATTATGCTTAAATGTTTTCTGGTCTTGAATTTGTTGATAAGGGAAGAGGAAATAGGAGCTCAAATTCTTCATTATCACCCTCATTTTGTTGTTGTTATTAATTACTACTAATTACTCAGAACTAGGTCTTTTTGGTGTTTTGTTTCTTTCTAGCAGTTTCTGTTCTGTTTTTATGCTGTTAAGGTAGACCCTATCTGCTAATTGCTTTTTGACTTAAACTAACCCGGTGCACAAGGCATCCCGCATTCATGCACGGTTCGGGGAAGGGCTGCACTCCGAAGGGTGTGATGTAGACAGCCTACCCTAAATGCTAATTGTAATTGCTTTTTGACTTGATAAGAATAAAGACGACATTTTTATTCTTATTCTATGTGAAACTTTGGATCTCAATAGAACGTTATTGATACAGATGATTTATATAGCCGACCCGAGTAGTTTAGGGCTGAGGGTAGTTAAATGATTGGTTGATTATATTTGTCAACTTCTCTGCAGCGATACGACTATGGTATACCAATGTCTACAAAAGCAGAATTCATTTTCACTTGCCCAGAAACAATGCTCAAGGTTTTGCTTTTATAGTGTGTTTATGAAAAATGAGGATGCAAATTTAGTCTTTTGAGCTTACTGTCTAAATCAGATTTTGAAGGTTGACTTTAAAGGATGTGTGTCTGTAAATTTTGTTGCTAATAAGCTCACTAAAATTGTGTATCCATTAGATATCTGTGTTTTCACTTTCTTCATTTGATGAAGTCAGATTTCTAGATATCTGTCTTTCATGTAAAATGGTTGTTTCGTCACTTAACAGGTTTCATTTGGCAAGCTTTACAGTTTGTGTTTTCTAGCCTGAGATTGTTTACAGAATCTATGTATTATGAACTCTTTGTTGATGAGAACTAATTGAAAGTGAGACACGGAATCTTGTGTTGTGCATGTGTTGCTTCTTATGGACTCGTTATCGTCTTGCTTTATCAGTTTTCTTTATCTCGTTTGTCAATTAAAAGAAGAAAAGCAAATGTGTGATCTAGAGATGTGACTTCATAAGTTGTTTTATAATTCTTCTTTGTGGATGGATTTGCAGAACTCAGCTGCCTGAAGTGTCTGCTGCTTATCTGATCATCATTTGGCGTTAACACTCAGAACGGGATAATGGCTGTTTGTGGTTCAAGAACTTCTCATATTGGCCATTTTGTTGGTAATATCACTGCTAGGCGCTTGCAATGTGGCTTGTCAATGAACTGCACTGTTTCTTACAACAAACGAGGCTTTGAGGAAGTTAGAAAAATCAACATGAGAAATAAAGGACATCCCAACAATATGCTTTTCCAATACTTCACAACTCATGTTACAAAGAGGTGGGCCGATCCCAAATCATACATAGGATTTGGATCAGAAGGTTTACACAACTTATCCCCTGCGTGTTTCTCTTCTGGAACTGCTTCTGCTCCTGGTGTGTCTTCGGATAGTGCTAAGGGCGAGGAGCAAGTTGCTAATACTGTTGCTGGTTCTTCTGAAGCAAAGGTCCCCTTGAAGCTAAATTCAGGATCTTTTTACCTGCCTCATCCTGCTAAAGCAAAGACTGGTGGAGAGGATGCTCATTTTATGTGTACCCTTACACAAGCTATCGGTGTAGCTGATGGTGTTGGCGGATGGGCTGATCTTGGTATTGATGCTGGGCTGTATGCCCGGGAATTAATGTCAAACTCTTTAGCTGCAATTCGCGAGGAACCAAAAGGCTCCATAGACCTAATAAGGGCACTGGATAAAGCTTACAAGAGCACAAAAGCAAAAGGTTCTTCTACTGCTTGTATTGTTGCACTCACGGATGAGGGTCTTTATGCAGTTAATTTAGGAGATAGCGGATTTATGTTGGTTAGACATGGATATGCTGCATTTAAATCCCCTGCACAACAACATGGTTTTAATTTTCCTTATCAACTAGACTGCAATAATGCTGGCGATTCACCTAGCTCGGCCATGGTGTTTAAAATTGTTGTTGCACCTGGAGATGTCTTAATTGCTGGTACAGATGGGCTTTTTGATAACTTGTATGACGAAGATATCAAAGTAGTTGTACTTCAGTCCGTGGAAGCTGGCTTAGGGCCTCAAATGACTGCTCAGAGGATAGCAGAACTGGCACAAGAAAGAGCAATGGATCCTAATAAGTCGTCGCCTTTCTCTGATGGAGCCCAAGAGGCTGGATTTGAGTACCATGGTGGGAAGCTGGACGACATAACTGTAGTTGTTTCTTACATAACGAATAATGAAAATTCATAACATGCTGGAATGGGAGACATGGAGAACTGGAACATGTGAGTTGTGACCAGCTTGGTTTATAACTTGTAGTTTGAAGCAGGATCAACAACTGGTGGAAAGTCGGACATTATAGTACCGGAAATCAGAAGCATCAGTTAGAATATTTGTGTTTTGATTTGTTTGGAGAGCAAAAGAATGAGAGCTCTAAAGCCGCAGCTGAGGTTTAACCTCAGTTTCACCCAAGTGTTTTACTTTTTGAATTTAGCATCTTGGAATCATTACAATTTATTTGAGGAATGATTTTCTTCTGTGTACTGTACTTAGTTTATTGCTGACATTAAATTAATATCTACTTGCAGACAATTATGCTCCCTCGAAAGTGTTTATACTGTTAATGGTGAGTTCTTTACAGGTCAGGGCAATGAGATTATTCTAAAATGAAGTCTAAAAACCGTGTTAGCTTAGGACACGGAATTTCATAAATTACCTTCCTCATATGCTTGGAATTACCGCCTGCTATGTTATTTTTGAATTCTGACACTAGTACTCTAAAATGCAACAAAATTACCGAATTTCTTACTGCCCTCAAACTGAAAAAGTATTTGTGGGAGTGGGAACTAATCGAGTCCGGAACCAAAATGATGCTCATTCTGACACAAACAACGAAAATAGATAGGAAAAAAAAGGACAACTAAACTATGTATAACGCCCAAAAGTTGGGCGCTATACTGCAAAAACTGTCTGTGTCAGGTATAGCGTCCAAAAATTGGACGCTATACATATATTTGTTATTAATTCCGTTTCTTTTCTGGATACAATAATTCAAACGCGTATAGTGCCCAGTTTTTGGGCGTTATACATAAAAAAAAAAAAAAAATCCGGCTAGACATTTCCTATATAAAGAGGTTAAGATTGTAAGAAAAATCATTCAATTTTTTTTTAAGTCTCGTTCAAACGTTTCTTGCTGTTAAATTCTCCAGCATTTTTTCATTATGTCTGAAGAGCGTAGAATAAGAGTTTCATTATATTGGGAGGGGGGGGTGAGGTTGTGATGGAGAATAACTTTGTGGGGTACAGTTTACCTGCACAGTCTCATGTTAAATTGCCACTTACAATGGAGTACGATAAATTAATATCGTTGTTATGCAAAAAAATGAGTGTGAGGAAACGTTCAGTGATTCTTAAAGTAACCGGAAGATATCCGTATTCCGTCACTCCGCAAGGGGTTACTTTTTGATCGGAGTTTAACATCAACGATGATGAAAATTTGAGTGATGTTCTGAGGACTGCGGATGAATGCCGGGAATTTCTTGTAATCACAATGTTGGAGATGTACGTCAAGGTCGAAGACGTTCCAAAAAACGAGGTTGCGCGTAGTAGGGATAACCCCCAGTCATCGGGTGGTTATTCTGAAGCAGTTTTTTTCGGACAGGTTCCGGATGAAAGAGTTTTCCTTGATTTAAATTTATCACCGCCGGCGAATGAGCAGCGAGAAAATAATTTATATCCTGCTTTCCATAATTCACAAGACGAGTGGTAAACTTCAA
>MDKI01242532.1:0-36188 GCA_005239505.1 Nicotiana paniculata
AAAATTTAAAGAAAAAAGGGGCTATTTGTGCAAATTTAACGTTGGGCAACGACATGCTGTCAGAGGTGACCGTTGCCAATAGTCAGTGGGCCCCACATCTTTAAAAAAAAAATAGCCGTTGTACCGGGCCGGGCCGGGCTGGTTAAACCGGTACACGGTTACGGTTCACTACCGGTCCGGTTACCCGTTTCAAAATAATTAAACGGACCAACCCCCTCTAACCCCTCTACCCAGCCCACCCGGCCCCCTATGAATCGGGCCGGGCCAGTTCCGGTTTTAATCGGTCTGGGCCGGTCCGGTTACGGGTCAACCCGGCCCGTTTGCCACCTTTATCTGCCACTCCCACTCGGTTAATCCATCTTCTTAAGAGACTTCTCGACCTCTACTGTTCATACTTGACCTGCTAGCGATTTAATCACCGCGAGACACTTCCCACCATGTCCTTCCTCATGCTTCGCTGCCCAAAATACAACCTCAAATAAAAATACATCTCTGTATCCTCTGAACTAATAAATTGCTACCAACTCAAAGCCTTCTCGAAGATCATATTACTCGATCCATCATCATTGGAAACACCGATTCGATTATGAAACCGCTACACACCGCCATCTCTGACAGCCGCTCTTCAGGCACCCTTTCACAACACTCTTCCCCAAAGGCAAATCAAAGAAGACCATAACACCGAAGAACCTTAATGCGTTCAAACAAGGATGAAGACACAACATCACAAATGAGAATTCCACCACACTCGAGAATATCAAGTCTCGTTACTTCCTCAACCAAGGCTTGAACATCCATAGTCCAATTGCCTCTTCTCTGCTGGAATTAAATGCTGGACCTCGAAACCATAGATCGAGTAGTCCTCATTTCAAGTCATTCATTGTCACGTCACATAAATAAGCACCTAACCATTTACACCAGCACTGCGCGATAACCACTCATGAACATCATAATAAACCGTATGTAGCCGTGAAACTTTAGGCAACACTAACATCACGTTGAAATGTCAGAACATCCCTCCACGAGGCGACACCAATAGCCCAATCAAATACGTAGGGAGAAAAATCATGCACCACATCTTTAGTACCATTACAATCTCCTCGATGCCCAATTGATAACAAGTGCTCTGCTTTGCATAAGATTGAGTAAGAAGGAAATAAAGGCATAAGCTTCAATGGAACCAAATTGCACGATGAGATATTAAGAAGGGAAGTGCTCCTAAATTCCATCTAGCCTCGCGAAGATAAGTACAAACGTCTCTGTACCAATCCGCAAGACTCTACTAGACTTGCTCATGACTCGTGAGACACAAATGAACCTAGAGCTCTGATACCCAGCTGTCACGACCCAAAACACATTATAGGTCGTGATGACACCCAACATCTCCATTAGGCAAGCCAACGATGAACTACAACTTAATTACTCATTTATTATTTTTGAAATCATAAATCTTGTTAGGTGGAGACATAAATGCATTTAGAAATCACGAATACTTAAAGTGTTAGTAAGATATAAAATAAAAGATGGCAATATCAGGCCGAACCATAAACTACCACTAGAGTATCCCAAAATCTGGTGTCACAAATGCATGGGCATTTACTAAGGAGTACAATAATAATACAACATCTATCAGGAATGTAAAAGAAGACAGGATAAGTTAAATAGTACGATGGAGACTCTGTGGGCTGCGATACATAGCTTGAAATGCAGCTCACCATAAAGCCTCCTCAGTGGCTACTCCTACGCGCCAAGATGACCACCAAATGAACCTGTCAGATCCTGCATATTTAGTGTATAAGTGCAGCATGAGTACGTAAATCAACACGTACCCAGTAAGTATCTAGTCTAACCCCGGATAAGTAGTGACGAGGGGTCGACATCGACACTTTCTAGTGGTCCAGTAAAACAAGATGATAAATCGTAAGCAGAAATGAAGCACAATAGTAATAATGGGATAAAACGGTAACCAACATATTCTTTCAAAATTTCTTTTAACGGTATAAACTTCTCAATCTCGTATCCTATCTTAATAGCTCAGAAAATATCAAGTGCCAATATCAAATGAATAAGGAATACCATATAAAAGGCCAGGCATCAGTGGAAGGATAATCTTGTGAATATTCGGACTGCTAGCATTCCCGAATAATGTGTACACTACCGAGGGTTGAGAGACACGAACCACAGAAGCATCTATTATGCTACCGAGGCGTTCGAACCGCTCCACAAGAAAGGAAGGAACTTGTCGAATTACGATACATGTGCTTACAATATAGTACGTGAGCATAAAGTAAATATAACCTTTACCACTTCTCAAGTAAATTTCCAACAACTCAAGGTGATAAGGCTCGGCCATATATATATATATATATATATATATATATATATTTGAGAAGTTGGAAAGTTATTTGAGAAGAGGTAAAGGTTATATTCACTTTATATATCTAGATCAATTTCATTTATAAATTCAATTAATTAAGTCAGCAGAATGAGTTCAAATAATTAAAATATTACTTGGTAAAGTCCTAAGTCTACCCAGACATAAACATGCTTTAGATACGTACGGACTCTCGTCATCTCGTGCGTACGTAGCACCCACAACTATTAACACATAACAATTACATCACCTAGGGGGTAGTTTTCCCCTCACAAGGTTAGACAGGAGACTTACCTCGCTCCAAAGTTCCAATAATTGGCTCCAATGCCTCTCTAACTTCTCAAACCGATGGCCATCGATCCGAACTAGTCAAATAATCAGGAAAACCAATAAAAATATACTCCGAAATCATAATTAATTAATTTATAACAATTCCCAACTCCACTCGAAAAGTCAACAAAATCGATCCTCGATCCCACGTGCCCAGATTCCAAAAATTCTTGAAGATAATCATTACCGATAAAACCACTAACTCAAATATATAATTTATCCCTAATTCCATTTCTAATTTCCCGGCCAAAATCGAAAAATACCAAATTCTGGAGTTCCTACCAAAATCCCAAATTTTCCACCAATTTCAATGTTTAGATCCTTATGGAATCCATGAATTTAACTTACAATAGTTGGGAATAACTTACCTCGTGCTGCTCAATGAAAATCTCCTCAAAATAGCTCCCCAAATTCAGCCATCCAAGTGAAAATGAGAGCTAAGTCTTGATTTAAAACACCCTTATGCCCTGCGATATTTCGCATCTATGGACAAATAGCCACTTTTGTGGCTCCGCACTTGTGGAAAAATCAATCGCACGTGGGTTCACTCTAAGCCCAGGAACCTGCAGAGAAATTCCACTCCTGCATGACCGTTTCTACAGTCAAATGCTCGCTCCTGCGCACTCGCACATGCGGAGCCCTTCCGCTTGTGCGACACCAGCTTGCCCAGCTCGTTTTCGCTTCTGCGGAATATTCTTCGCATCTGCCGGCTTGAAGATGCGGAAATTTCCTCGCATATGCGGCCTCCCCAGCTCCAACCAACCTGCGCTTCTGCAACCACCGGATCGCACCTGCGGTCAAAACCTCACAGGTGCGATTACACCAGAAGCCTTATGTTTCATAAATTCTTTAAGTCCAAAATTTGATCCGAATTCCAATATTTCGAACCCGGGCCCCCGGGAACCAACCAACCATACCAACGTATACTAAAATATGATACGAATTTAGCCAAAGTCTCAAATCACGCCAAACAACATCAAAACTATGAATCGGCGATCGAAACCTTCTTTCAACTTTCAAACATTCAAACTTCGACGAACACATCCGATTCATACTTAAACATTACCGAATAACTCCAAACCTTACGTTCAAGTTATAAATCATGATATGAACCTATTCCAAGGCTCAAAAATTGAAATGGACATCGATAACACCAAAGTCTACTTCAAACCAAACTTAAGGAAATTCTTGAACTTTCAAAATGCCAACTTTCCATAATAAGTGTCGAAATGCTCCTAGACCACCCGATACTTAATCGAACACACGTCCAAGTCTGAAATCATCATGCAAACCTATTAGAACCTTCAAATCCTGATTCTGAGATTGGTTACTCAAAAGTCAAAGATTCGTCAACTTTTCCAACTTAAAGCTTCCGAATTTAGAATTTTCTTTCGGAAACAACTCCGAACTTCCCGAAATTTAATTCCGATCATACGTACAAGTTATAAAACATGAATAGAAGCTACTCACAGCCTCAAACTATCGAACGATGCACTAGAGCTCAAAACAATAGGTCGGGTCATTACAATCCATATGGTAAATGTCTCCTTTATTGACAAAAATCATATCATAATAATTGTCATGGTCAAAATCATCATAAGCAAAATTATTTCTTGATTTAGTAACTTTTTATAAGGCATGAAAAAATATTTTTGGCATACCACATGTACGCGACCAATGACATATTCATGTAACTACACAGTAATATTCATTATATTTCTTTCTCTCAAACCTCTCTTAGAGGTGAGTTCTGGTATTTATCCAACCATGCATAAGCATATTTTTATGCATAATTTGTATCACATACATATTTTCACATTCACTTTCAGGAATGAGTCTGCATTTACAATGCTTATCACAAGTCACATTTTCAAGGAGTGGACCATAATCATCTGGGCGTGCCTCGTATGTACAGACCACATTGATACATATTTCCTTCAACTTTGAAGGATTATTTTAAGAAACCTTATTATTCTCATTTTTTAAAATTACCATAATGATGGCTATTATAATTTTGGTCTTTGGTATGCACATGCTCATTGTTCAACCATTTGTCTTCAATTAGACTTATTATGCATCACTATCACATTCACTTCAAGAAAGGATCAAATAAAGTGGGACAAGCTTCATGATTATTCATGAAAAATATATTAGTTTTCTTTAGTCATCATTATATAATCAATATGGTGCATTCAGAATCAAACACAATGTATTACTCATATAAAGGCATGTTAGGCCATAATGATTTGAGACTCGAACTCAACCCCTCATGGCGCACCAGAACTCGAACTCGATGTCTTACCCTTATGGTGCAGTGGGACTTAACCCTTATGGTGCAGTGGGACTTAAAACCTATCGTCTTATCCTTAACCTTTGGCATAAAATAGGCCAAAGTGCACAAGACCTCACCCTTGAACCTTTAACCACGGGGATCCTTTGACAGCGCTGCACCAAAGGTCACAACAAATATGAATAACGGCGTAAATTAATTGCATTTAATCTACAATACAGTCTTTTTATTTTTATTTTTATAGAAATCAAATTTCTAATTCTAATGCAACGCGTCACTGCATACTTTCCATCAATTGCCAAAAAGTGACCGCCCACAGACACGTATAATACACAAGAAAATCAAGAGATTGGCTGCAATAGAACAAAAACATAAGTCACATTTCACACTACAATCGTCTCATATAAAAAAAAGTGTAAGATACCACTTGGCAGAAAAATTATCATGGCAAAAAAAGGATGTAAATGTATCATGTATTAGCATCCAGCTCATTGGCTTCCATCAACTGTCAGACTTCTATTTTTATTTTGTTTGATAGCTGCGAAATTTGGATATAAGGATTGTGCACCATATATTCCGATATTGAGGTGTACGAAAATGAGAGTAAAATCGTGATGATAACATGTTAAGAAACTAAGCTCAAAGTAACAATACAACAACAACAACAACAACGAACCCAGTTTGGTCCCAACATGTGGGGTCTGGGGAGGGTAGTCTGTATGCAGACCTTACCCCTACCTAATGCAGGTAGAGAGGTTGTTTCCAATAGACCCTCGGCTAAGGAAGGGCAAGAATAAGAAGAGGGAAGCAATGAAGAAGAAAAAAAAGATAATAATTATAATAAAAATAAAAAACATAATAAAAATAAACAGTATCCAATAATAGCAACACATAATACAATACCTGAGGCGAACAAAAACACATATTGTAATAAAACTCAAAGAATATCCTCGACCTATCGGTGAATACTATAAACTACCTACTAATCTTCTACCTTAATCCTCGACCTCCACACCCTCCTATTAAGTGTCATGTCCTCAGTGAGCTGAAGCAGCGCCATGTCCTGCCTAATCACTTCTCCCCTTCTCACACTCTCCATGGTCAACCTCTCACACCTCCTGACATGGGCATCAATTCTTCTTCTCCTAACGTGTCCGAACCATCTTAGCCGCGACTCCCGCATCTAATCCTACACGGAGGCTACTCTCATTCTGTCTCGAATAGCTTCATTCTTAATTCTATCTCGCCTGGTACACCCACACATCCATCTCAACATTATCATCTCTGCTACTCTCATGTTCTGCATGTGGGAGTTCTTGACTGGCCAACACTCAGCCCCATACAGCATAGCGGGTCGAACCACCACTCGATAAAACTTACCTTTAACTCTTAACGACACTTTCTTATCACATAGAACACCGGAAGAAAGCCTCCACTTCATCCATCCCGCTCGATGTGTAACATCTTCATCAATCTCCCCATTACCCTGGCTAATAGACCCGAGATACTTAAAACTCGCTCTCTTGGGGATAACTTGAGCATCAAGCTTAACCTCTACGTATGCATCATAGGTCTCACTGAATTTGCACTCCAAGTATTCTGTCTTGGTTCTACCCAGTTTAAAACCTTTAGACTCCAAGGTCTGTCTCCAAACCTCCAACCTCGCGTTAACTCCTCTACGCGTCTTGTCAATCAACACTATATCATCGGCAAATAGCATGCACCAAGGCACCTCCCCTTGGATGTGACGCGACAGTACATCCATCGCCAAGGCAAACAAATGGGCTAAGAGCCGATCCCTGGTGAAACCCAATCACCACAGGGAAATGGTTCGAGTCACCACCCACAGTCCTTACCCGAGTCTTAGCATCATCATACATATCCTTAATCACTCGAATGTACGCTTACGGAATGCCTCTAACCTCAAAACACCTCCACGGCACAATACACAATAATAAAATAGACAATAGATGTAGAGAGGAAGAGAGAACTTTCTTATTTCGTCAAATATTTTCCAGGTAAATACAATATGTGCCCAAACCCTCTATTTATAGGATAGCATTAATGTAATACAAAGAGATGTCATCAACATGGTATTGACTATTGAGATTATGTGGGAAGATCATGGAGAGGTTATGAAGGTGTGGAAGTCACAACTGTAACAGTGAGAAGTAATGCGAGTTATCTACATACTGGAGAAGAGTAGTGGGAGTTATGTCACGACCCAAATCTAACCCTGTTGTGATGGCACCTATCGTGATACTAGGCAAGCCTATTTACCCAATAATATTTCCAATTTAAGATATAATACTTCAGTAAAGATTCTTAATATTATAAATTCCCATGAAAATCAAGTTAAACTTTAAATTTGAAAATAAAATGCGGAAAACGAGCCCCAAACATTGGGGTGTCACAAGGTCCTGCGGACGCTGGCAGCTACCTTGCAGTCTTCGAAGATAAGCCGGCCTGGAATCAATAATCTCCACGCTCAAACACACCTAGATCTGCACATGAAGTGCAGGGTGTAGTATGAGTACAACCGACTCAGCAAGTAGCACTAATAACTAAGGAAATGAGTAGTAGTGACGAGCTAAGCAAAATAATTCGATTAATAATTTTCACAGTTAAGGATGAACATGATTAAAAGATCAATTTCATAAATTATCAACTATTACTAGGCATATAACAAATAAATGCAACAACAACAGAATAGATGAAACCTCACATGCACTATCACTCAATCCCTCAGCCCTCAATGCACACGCTCAATAGGTACATGCGCTCACTGGGGGTGTTCAGACTCTGGAGAGGCTCCTACAGCCTAAGCGCTAATCTGCAAAGACCACTCACGTGTTGCACGGACAACTCACGTGCTATCATATCATATCTGGATCCGCACGGACAACTCACGTGCTATGGTATCAATCTAGATCTGCACGGACAACTTACGTGCTATATTACAATATCTCACAACGGGCCATCGGCCTTACTCATTCATGTACCTCTCTAGCCTGAGAGTTTTCAATAATTAAAGGAAGTCAGTCCAAATCAAAGTATTACAGTGTATTCAGCAAGAAGATAATAGAGATTGAGGTAAACATGTACAAAAATCACTATGACTGAGTATAACTACTATGAGCAGGGATAAAGCCTAAGCATGATGTCTAACATGAAGGCAGCCAAAACCTAGTAGAAAGGAAAAGCACATAAACACAAATAAAGGATATTAGGCCTCACGGGATAGACCAAGTCTCAATCCATCACAGCATACACCCACACGCCCGTCACCTAGCATGGGTGTCACCTCCAAACAGTCACATGATGCCAAATCTCCGGGATTTATACCCTCATAACCAAATTTAAAACTGTTACTTACCTGAACAACGTAGAATCCTACTCCGGGAAACTCTCGCCCCTCGACTCAGTCTCCAAAAGCTCCAAATCTATTCACAACTAGTACAATATTATCAACATATGTTAAAGAAACGAATTCCACAAGAAAAACTACAAAATTAGGCCAAAAATCCGAAATTGGCTAAAACCCGACCCCGGACCCACGTCTCGAAACTTGACAAAATTTACAAAACTAGAAATCTCATTCACTCCCGAGTCTAACCATACCAAATTCATCAAAATCCGACACCGTTTGGTCCCTCAAATCCTTACCGCAAACTCTCCAAAAATCTCAAGCCCTAACCCTTCAACTTCACCCCAAATTCCCACTAATTACATGATTAAATAATGGAAAATCATCACAAACACGTATTAGGGCTTAAGCAACTTATCTCACTGATAACCCTCGAATTCCCTTTCAAAATCACTGCCCAAAGCTTCAAAACCGACCAAAAATGATGAAGAATGGACCAAAATTCTCGAAGTGTGGTATTTATACCTTCTGCCCAGGTTTCTCGCACTAGAGGGATCGCACCTGCAGCCCACTCAATTGCACATGCGAAATACACTTAATAAGCCAACTTCCGCACCTGCGGCCAGACCTCGCACCTACGGGCTCGCAGGTGCGACCAAATTCTCGTGCCTGTGCTCCAGCCCTAGGCTTCCCAATTCCGCATCTGCGAGCCTCTCTTCTGCTCCTGCGACCTCACACCTGCGGCTCCCAATCCACAGGTACGGAAAAATACCAGAACTCCAAAACCAGCAGAAACAATAGCTTTCAACTCCAAAAACCAATTCGTTAACCACCTGAAACACACCCGAGGCCCTAAGGACCTCAACCAATAATACCAACAAGTCATATATCAATACACGAACTAATTTGAACCCTCAGAACACTAAAAATGACACCAAAACACCAAATCAACCTCGGATTCAAGCCTAAGAACTTCTAAACTTTCAAATTCTGCAAACGACGCCGAAACCTACCAAACTTCGTCCGAATGACCTCAAAATTTGCACACACGTCAGAAATGACACTACGAACCTACTCCAACTTCCGTAATTTTATTCCGACCCCGATATCTAATTTTCCTCTGCCGACCAAAATCGTCAAATTCTAACTTTCGCGAATTCAAGCCTAATTATACCACGGACCTCCAAATTACATTCTGAACGCGCTCCTAAGTCCAAATTCACCTAATGGAGCTATCTGAATCATAAAAATCCAATTCCAAGATCGTTCACACATAAGTCAACATCCAGTTGACTTTTCCAACTTAAGCTTCCTAATAAGAGACTAAGTGTCTCATTTCACTCCAAAACCACTCCGGACCCGAACAAACCAACCCGAAACCATACTATATAGTTGAATAATACATAAAGAAACAGAAATGGGGGAAACGGGGTTATAACTCTCAAAACGACCGGTCGTCAAGTTATACTTGATTAGTTAACATCCTTATAATATGTATTCCATAACAATATCGATGTAGTTGTGACGAGCGCAAAACACACCACATAAATTATTGCTCTCTAGTGAAAGATATTATAGTTAAATTATTGTCTCCATATGGATTGGATTTAAATAGTATTCGAATAATATTTATTTGATTAATCCAGGAAAATTAACACTTGATTTGATGATTATCAAATACGATTTATTGCTAAAAATGAGCAATTAACAATTGATCACAAAAGACAGCAGATGAGCAACGAAGAAACATCAATAAGAGGAACAAGGGTAATTGACTAGACAGGTGCAATATAATTGACTCGGGATCCAATTCTTTAGTTAGTTCACTCTATAATACTATTGATTCTCACGAATTCAACAGATAATTAGATTACACTTGAAGTTAATTTTCCGTTTTTTATCAAACACTAATATCAGTAATTAATCCAATTGAAATATGGTAAACAATTGCAACTAATAAAATGATGGTTATGGTCTAAAGGGTAACTTCTCACAAATATTTTCATATTTTTTAGTTCGATTAACAATTCAAGATACTCTTTCGATTACCTATTTGAATCACAAATTTAAACTATAGCATAAGCTATAAAGAAATTCAATATCAAGCTCCTCTTTCGATTAAGAAAAATAATAAATAACTCCACAATATGAATTAAAACTCCATCAATTACTTCCAACAATTATCAAGACTCGAATCCCTAACCAAGTCATCAAAACACCATATCTGTCAACACCCTAATGGAAATTACTCCATAGTAGTGGAAAATATCACCTCAATAAGATTTAAAAACAAAGAAAATGTCAAACCTAATGATTTGATACAAACTCCCGTATTGCACCGATCGTTGGGTGAAATCTTGATGAATTCTTGTGTTTTATTGCCTTAGTTTCTTCTCAAATCTTTCGTAGGTCAAAACTTCTCTAAAATTGTGTTTTTGGTGTATTTATACCATGTAGGAACGAGCCCCGATGAAACTATCCATTCCAAGCCGAAGTAGGAGAAATACTCTGTAAATTTGCACATGCGCGGCACGGTGGTGCATGTTTTCCAGAGTAATCTTTTTTCTCACTTTTTGACTTCCAGACTTGGTTCTCGACCCCCGAACGTGATTCCGGCTTAATTTCTTGGGCTTTTACTCATACTTTAAAGCTCTAACTTGTTCTATTTAGCTCCACATTATCTTAATAGCTCAGAATCATTTTCTACAAGGCATAAAATACGTAATAAGTGAAAAGAACTAATAATTAAGCTCAAATACAATCAAAGTGTAGTAATTAGAGTGCGAAATACAGTTCAAAACATGAGTTCCTAACCTATCATCAAGTTGCGTCTTACTGTTTCCTTTCCTATGACATTTTTTTGATGGAGGAATTCATTTTTTATATCATAAAAGGATCAATATTATAGTTCTGGCTCACTGATTTGGCACTTGGCACTTTAGGTGATGTTTTGTAACCGTCATTTAGCAACTAACCTCATATATGTGTTCAAACATTTATCTAATGTTTTCATACGAAATTTCTATGATGGCTAGATAGGTCATTTTGAGTTTTAGCCTTAAAAATAATTTGAGTTGACTACGATCAACAGTTTATGTAAACGGACCTGGATTAGTATTATGACGGTCCACGTGGGTCCGTATCGTGAGTTGGGACTTGGGCATGTGTAACGACTCGACCGATCGCTTTGCGCATTCGGACCCCATTCCCCTAAATAAGACTTCTCGTAGCGGCTTTCAGTGATTCATGACTTGCGGGGACGGGTGGTTCGGGATTCAGAAGTGTATAGAGTAATATAGGAACACTTGGTTCCTTAGGATTTGGCTTTTAAGGCCACGTTTGACTTCGGTCAACATTCTGAGTAAACGACCTCGGAATCGAGTTTCGCCGATTCCAGTAGCTTCGTATGATGATTTTGAACTTGTGCATATGTCCATAATGGGTTTTGGATGACCCAGGAGCATTTCGACGCCAAATAGCAAAAATAGAGTTTCCTTAAGTTCATAATTTGGTTTGGAACGTGTTTTTGTGTTATCAAGGTCCGAACGGGATTCCGAGACCGGGGATAGTTCCATTATGTCATTTATGACTTGCTTGCAAAATTTGGTTTCATTCTGAGTAGTATAGGTCAGTTCGGCGCATTGAAACCGAATACAAAAAACTTGAAAATTTTTAAGTTTGATTCTAGGGGTTTTGAGGAGTGATTTTGAGTTTTAGCGTGGTTTTGGGTATTCTGAAGGCTCGAGCGAGTCTGTAATATGATTTAGGACGTGTTGGTACAATTGAATAGGGGATCGAGTGGGCCCAGGTGCCTCCCGGACACCAAACGTGGCCAAAAACAAAACCACCCGCTGACCAGGTCTGGTGTGACCGC
The DNA here is from genome assembly GCA_005239505.1 of Nicotiana paniculata. Lineage (NCBI taxonomy): Eukaryota > Viridiplantae > Streptophyta > Magnoliopsida > Solanales > Solanaceae > Nicotiana > Nicotiana paniculata. Next base: position 12,236 of record MDKI01242532.1, read on the forward strand.
AGGTGCGGTTGCCCAGATCGCAGGTGCGAGACCGCCCCTGCTGTCAAGGCCTCACAAGTGCGACCATAAGGGAGAAGGCCCAGATCGCAGGTATGGACCTTTCTCCGCTGGTGCGGAAAACCCTCCGCAGGTGCGATCCCCAGTCCCTTTGCCAAATTCCGCAGATGCGAGCCTTGGCTCGCAGGTGCGGTCCTCGAGCCACAGGTGCGAGGTCACTAAAGGCAGTAAGCCCATTGGCGATTTTGAGAGCTTTCAAGAGGGTATTCGACCTAGTGGAAATCAAAGGGGTTAGGGTGAAAACCTAGGGTTGATGAACTTTAGGGAATTTCACCACTTTTCTACCATGAAATCATATAAAACATATATATTTATGATCCTTAGACTATGGGTGAGTGTTTTCTTCGAAACTTTCCAGAATCCGAGCATGTGGGCCCGGGGGTGTATTTTGGTATTTCTTCAAGAATGATAAAATAGCTAAAATAATAAGAGAAAATCATACTTTTGAGTGTATATTAATTAGAGTTTGGAGTTCCGGGCGCGTTCTTGACCCGGGAAGTAGGTTCTACGCGAGATGAGTCTCCTTTCTAACCTTGTAAGAGGGAATTGTCCGTATAGGTAATTATAAATGATTGAATTGTCCTTATTTGCGGGGGCTACGCACGCACGAGGTGACGAGAGTCCATGCGTAACTACTACTATGTTATGCTGGGTAGTCTTTAGGACTCACAAGCATGCTTATATTCCTTACTTGTATCCCTGCATGTATTCCTAATCGATTATTATCCTTGAAACTAGCATGAGAAAATGGAAGGTTATATTAAATCTTGATGTAGCCATGATTCTTGTTTTCCAAGTGTGAACTCTATATTTCCTGAATTTCATGTATATGAGCACCCGTGTCGCATGTATGATTCGTGAGCGGGGTAGCTTTATATTATGTCAACCGCGTCGCATGATCGATTTACGAGCGGGGTAATAGATGCATCTATGGTTCGTGTCGTTCGACCCTCGACAGTGCATATTTATTCTGGCGGTCTCTTCGGCCGTACGCCTCGGCATACTATATGCTATGTGATGATTGAAAGTCTCTTTATTTTTATCAATTAAATGGTTCCATGTGGAAGAGAGCTTGAGGCTTTTATTGATATTATTATTTGACACTGGTGGGTAGCTTGTAGTTCATATACTTGATAATCCATGCCTACTTGATTCCCATGACTTTTAATCCTGTCTAGATTTACTTAATCATATCATTGTTAATAACCCTAGTGAGTAATACGTCTACCTCTCGTCACTACTTCTTCGAGTTTAGACGGGACACTCACTAGGTACATATTTGTTTATATGTATTCATGTTATGCTTCTGTACTTAATTATACAGGTTCTGAGGCTGGTGCATCTGGTTATCATACCGGAGCGCGATCATGAGAGTACTTTTTGGATTAGACTACACGGTGAGCTGCTCTCTCTGGCGTTCCTCAACAGCACTGTGGAGTTTCTGCTATTTCTTTTGATATTCCTGTCTACCCCCTTTCAGACGGTTGTATATTTATTTTGTCTACTTTGTATATTTCACTAGTCGCCTGTGGACTTGTGACACTAGGTCTTGGCACATGTAGTTGACGTACTAGCATTTCGCTACACTGAGTATGTTAGCAAACGATTTTGAGCTACAATGAAATTTAATTGTCTCATTTAAACCACTTTCATTAACGAATTTCTTAACTTAAAATTGAAAATTTTCTTGAAAATCCTAATAAGTAAAGTAACCCTGTTAGTAAACCAATGTCGGCTTGCCTGACTCCGGTGTTGGGCGCCATCACGACCTGATTAGAATTTGGCTCGTGACAATATGGTATCAGAGCTCTAGGTTCACGTAGGTCTCACAAGTCACAGGAAAACCTAGTAGAGTCTTGCGATCGATACATAGACGTCTGTATTTATCTTCGGGAGGCTATAGGGTGTTAAGAAACCTCTCTTTATTCGTATTCTATCGTGTAGTTGATGGTCTTACTAAATCTCATTCTTCTATTCTCTCACAGATGGTGAGGACTCGGGCAGCTGATATTCCAGACCCAGGAGATGTCGCTACCCCCGTCGTCCGTGGCCGGGGGAGGGCACCGACCCGAGATAGGGGACGAGGGTGTCCCAGAGTTGCTCCATTAGCACCCCCAGAGGATCCTATCATCGAGGAGCAGGACGAGGTGCCTCCCGCAGATCCTGCCCCAGCAGATTTCATGATTGCACCAGGCTTTCAGGAGATCATGGGCCGTATGATGCGGTTCATTGACACTATGACCCAGGCTGGTTTATTTCCAGCGGATCCTGCCACTTCTCAGGCGGGAGGGGGAGTTCAGACCCTTACCGCCCAGGTCACAGGTCATGCAGTGGCAGTATATCAGACTCTGGGTACTCTACCCATGGGTGGAGCACAGCCAGTAGTAGCAGCACTAAAGCTCAGACCGGGTGCGGACGGTGATCTGCAGAAGCTACTTGATAGATGGACTCAATTGCACCCTCATGTCTTCGGAGGTGAGAAAGGCGAGGATGCCCAGGACTTTATTGATAGGTGCAGGGACAGACTGCACAACATGGGGATTTTGGAGTCCCATGGAGTCGACTTCACTACCTTCCAGCTATAGGGCATGGCCCGCAGATGGTGGCAGTCATTTATCCTTGGTAGGCCAGCAGGTTCCCCTACTATCACATGGGAGCAGTTCACTCAGTTGTTCCTAGACAGGTATATTCCACCCTCTGAGAGGGAAGAGATGCGGTACCAGTTTGAGCAGCTGGAGCAGGGGCAGACGTCAGTGACAGACTACGAGGCCAGGTTTTCAGAGTTGTCCCCTCATGCCCTTATGATTATTCCTACTGATGCTGAGAGAGTGCGGAGGTTTGTAGCTGGGCTACACTCTGGTATTAGGGCCAACATGTCCTGAGAGGTGGAGATAGGTACTCCTTATCAGCTTGTGGTCGAGATAGCTCGCCAGATTGAAGGTTACCGATCGAGGGGCAGAGAACATGGTCAGCAGGACAAGAGAGCTAGATTTTATGGAGATTTCAGAGGTGCCCCAACCAGGGGTAGAGGTCAGTTCGGTAGAGGCCAGCCCAGCAAGCCTCCATATTCAGCTCCTCCACCACCTCCTCGTGGTGCTCCGGTGAGACCTTATTTCAGTTCCATGCCAGAGAGCTTTTACTGCCCACCAGCCATTCAGGGTCCCTCCGGTGGGTATTCAGGTCATCAGGGTTCTCCTAGTCCTTACTTCAGTGCCATGCCAGAGAGTTCTCATCGTCCCCCGACTATTCAGGGTTCATCTTCAGGGCAGCAGGCCATGCCTCCAACGAGGTGTTACGAGTGTGGGGATTCAGTCCATATGAGGAGGACTTGTCCCAAGCTCAGGGGAAAGGCTATTTAGCAGAGTTACCAGCCCGCATTCTCATCACCAGTGCCCCGTCCACCTAGAGGTGGAGGACAGGCTGGTAAAGGTCGCCCTAGAGGTGGAGGCCAGGCAGGGGGAGCTCAGTTAGCTCCTATTCAGTCCTGCGGAGGTCAGTTTTCAGGTACTCCAGCCAGATTCTACGCTATTCTGGCCCGAGCAGATGCAGTGGCCTCAGATTCCGTGATCACAGGTATTTCAGTATGTGGTAGAGAGGCATCAGTGCTATTTGACCCAGGATCTACTTATTCATATGTGTCAGCCTTGTTTGCTTGTTTGCTGGATGCTCCTCGTGAGTCCTTGGGTTCTCCTATATATGTATCCACTCCTGTTGGTGATTCTGTAGTGGTAGACCGGATCTATCGATCTTGCGCGACCACATTATGTGGGTTCGAAACTAGAACGGGCCTCCTATTGCTCGATATGGTTGATTTTGAGATTATCTTGCGCATGGATTGGCTATCTCCTCATCATGCCATCTTGGATTGCCATGCCAAGACAGTTACTTTGGCCATGCCTGAGTTTCCTAGGCTGGAGTGGAGAGGCTCCTCGGATAGTGCAACCAGTAGAGTTATTTCCTTCCTGAAGGCTTGACATATGGTTGAGAGGGGTTGTTTGGCATATATTGATTATGTGTGGGACACCACCGCCGAGTCTCCGATCATTGATTCAGTGCCCGTTGTTTGAGAGTTTGCTGATGTATTCTCTTCAGACCTTCCAGGCATGCCTCCGGATCATGATATTGATTTCTGCATTGATTTAGCTCCAGATACTCAGCCTATTTCCATTCCCCCGTACCGTATGGCTCCTAAGGAGTTGAAGGAGCATCTATAGAAGTTATTGGCTAAGGGGTTTATCATACCGAGTGTATCACCGTGGGGTGCTCCAGTTCTATTTGTGAAGAAGAAGGATGGGTCCATGTGAATGTGTATTGATTACCGCCAGCTGAACAAGGTCACCCTCAAAAACAAGTATCCATTGCCGCGCATTGATGATTTTTTTGACCAGTTGTAGGGTGCCAGGGTGTTTTCTAAGATAGACTTGAGATCGGGCTATCATCAGTTGAAGATTTGGGCCTCAGATGTTCTGAAGACTGCTTTTCGTATGAGATATGGCCACTATGAGTTCTTGGTGATGTCTTTTGGCTTGACTAATGCTCCAGTAGAATTTATGGACATGATGAATAGGGTGTTCAGGCCGTAAATTGATTCTTTTGTCATTTTCTTCATTGATGACATATTGATTTACTCACGTAGCCTGGGAGAGCACGAGCAACATTTGAGACTTGTGCTCCAGACTTTGCGAGAACAGAAACTATATGCTAAGTTCTCCAAGTGTGAGTTTTAGTTGGATTCCATGGCATTCTTGGGACATGTAGTATCCGGAGAGGGTATCAAGGTTGATCCTAAGAAGATTGAGGCAGTTCAAGGTTGGCCACGTCCTACTGCAGCTACAGAGATCAGGATTTTCTTGGGTCTAGCAGGCTACTATCGGCGATTTGTGGAGGGCTTTTCATCCATTGCAGCCCCATTGACCAGATTGACTCAGAAGAATGCTCCATTTCGGTGGTCCGATGAGTATGAGGCGAGCTTTTAGAAGCTCAAGACAGCATTAACCTCAACACCAGTTCTGGTATTGCCTTCCGGTTCTGGGATGTATACAGTGTATTATGACGTTTCACGTGTTGGCTTGGGGTGTGTGTTGATGCAGGAAGGGAGAGTTGTTACTTATGCTTCGCGCCAGTTGAATATTCATGAGAAGAATTATCTGGTGCACGATTTAGAGTTGGCAGCGATTGTCCATGCTCTTAAGATTTGGAGGCATTACTTGTATGGGGTGTCTTGTGAGGTTTATACAGACCACCGCAGCTTGCAGCACTTGTTCAAGCAGAGGGATCTAAATTTGAGGCAACGCATGTGGCTTGAGTTGCTAAAGGATTATGATATAACCATCCTTTATCATCCGGGTACAGCGAATATAGTAGCAGATGCTTTGAGCAGGAAGGCGGAGAGTATGGGTAGTTTGGCTTTCATTGCAGCGGAGGAGAGACCTCTAGCCTTGGAAATTCAGTCCCTAGATAATCGCTTGGTGAGATTAGATCTTTCAGAGCCTCGTCGAGTTATTGCACATGTAGTTGCTCAGTCTTCATTATTGGGGGAGATTAAGGCTCGACAGTATGATGATCCACGCTTGGCAGAGCTACGGGAGACAGCGGTATAGGGTGGTGCCAAGGAGGTTACTATTGGCGAGGATGATGTTCTGAGACTTCAGGGTCGGTTTTGTGTTCCTAATGTTGATAGCTTGAGGTAGAGGATTCTAGAGCAGGCACACAGTTCACGGTATTATGTTCATCCTGGTGCTACGAAGATGTATCGTGACCTGAAGCAGCATTTCTGTTGGAGGCGAATGAAGAAAGACATTGTGGAGTATGTGGCTAGGTGTCTTAACTGCCAGCAGGTTAAGTATGAGCACCAGAGTCCAGGAGGCCTACTTCAGCAGATGCCCATTCCTGAGTGGAAGTGGGAGCGCATCACTATGGACTTCGTGGTTGGGCTGCCTCGGACTTTGTGGAAGGTTGACGCGGTTTAGGTCATTGTGGATAGATTGACCAAATCGGTGCATTTTATTATGGTGAGTACTACTTATACTTCTGAAAGGCTAGCCCAGATTTACATTCGAGATATAGTCTGATTGCATGGTGTGCCGGTATCCATTATATCAGATCGAGGTCCTCCGTTCACCTCGCACTTCTGGAGAGCATTGCACAGCATTTCATCCGCAGACTGATGGTCAGTCGGAGCATACAGTTCAGATATTGGAGGACATGCTCAGAGCATGTGCGATTGATTTTGAGGCTAAGTGGGACCAGTTCTTGCCTTTGGCCGAGTTTGCTTACAATAATTGTTATCAGTCCAGCATTGAGATGGCTCTATTTGAGGCTTTATATGGTCGGCGATGTAGTTCTCCTATCGGGTGGTTTGAGCCTGGGGAGGCTAAGTTATATGGCACAGACCTGGTGAGAGATGCCTTGGAGAAGGTGAAGTTGATTCAGGAGAGGCTTCGCACAGCATAGTCCAGACAGAAGAGTTACGCGGACCAGAGGGCACGTGATGTGTCATTTATGGAGGGAGATAAGGTTCTGCTGAAGGTTTCACCGATGAAGGGCATTATGAGATTCGGGAAGAAGGTCAAGCTGAGCCCGAGGTTTATAGGTCCTTTCGAGGTATTAAGGCGTGTTAGAGAGGTTGCCTATGAGCTTGCTCTACCTCCCCACTTATCGGGAGTCCATCAGGTCTTTCATGTATCCATGCTCCGGAGATATCACGTCGACTTCTCTCACGTGGTTGATTTTAGCACTATTCAGTTAGATGAGGGGTTGGGCTACGAGGAGAAGCTAGTTGCCATTATTGACAGACAGGACCACCAGTTGAGATCCAAGAGAGTTTCTGCGGTAAAGGTCCAGTGGAGGGGCCAACCAGTTGAGGAGGCGACTTGGGAGTCCGAGGAGGACATGCGGAGTAGATATACACACTTATTCAGCACTTCAGGTATGATTTTAGACCCGTTCGAGGATGAACATTTGTTTAAGAGGTGGAGAATGTAACGACCCGATCGGTCATTTTGCATATTCGGACCCTGTTCCCCTAAATAAGACTTCCCGTATCGGATTTCAGTGATTCATGACTTGCGGGGACGGGTGGTTCGGGATTCGGAAGTGTATAGAGTATGATAGGAACACTTGGTTCCTTAGGATTTGACTTTTAAGGACAAGTTTGAATTCGGTCAACATTCTGATTAAACGACCTCGGAATCGAGTTTTGCCAATTCCAGTAAAGATTTCGGACTTATGCGTATGTCCGGAATGGGTTTTGGATGACCCGAGAGCGTTTCGACGCCAAATAGCAAAAATAGAGTTTCCTTAAGTTCATATTTGGTTTGGAATTTGTTTTTGTGTTATCAAGGTCCGAACGGGATTCTGAGACCGGGGATAGTTCTGTTATGTCATTTATGACTTGCTTGCAAAATTTGGTGTCATTCCGATTAGTATAGGTCGGTTCGCGCATTGAAACCAAATTCAAAAAATTTGAAAAATTTTAATTTTGATTCTAGGGGTTTTGAGGAGTGATTATGAGTTTTAGCGTGGTTTTGGGTGTTCCGAAGGCTCGAGCGAGTCCGTAATATGATTTAGGACTTGTTGGTACAATTGCACAGGGGCTCAGGTGGGCCCAGGTGCCTCCCGGACACCAAACGGGGCCAAAAAAACCAGCAGCTTCAGCTGCTGGTGCACTAGGTCTGATGTGACCGCAGGTACGGTTGCCCAGATCGCAGGTGAGATACCTCCCCTGCGGTCAAGGCCTCGCAGGTGCGTACCTTTCTCTGCAGGAGCGGGTCCGCTGGTGCGGAAACCTCTCCTCACGTGCGATCCCCAGTCCCTTTTCCAAATTCCGCAAGTGCGGTCCTCGAGCCGTATGTGCGAGGTCACTGAAGGCAGTAAGCCTATTTAATTCGGGACTTAACCATTTTTCTTCTCCTCCATTGGCGATTTTGAGAGCTTTCAAGAAGGTATTCGGCCTAGCTACTAAAAGGTAAATAATTTCCATTTAAATGTTAGATTATTACACTAAATCTTAGGTAGATTAACACCTAATTAGTGGAAATCAAAGGGGTTAGGGTGAAAACCTAGGGTTGATGAACTTTAGGGAATTTCACCACTTTTCTATCATGAAATCATATAAAAACTATATATTTATGAACCTTAGGCTATGGATGAGTGTTTTCTTCAAAGATTTCCGGAATCCGAGCATGTGGGCCCGGGGGTGTATTTTGGGATTTCTTCAAGAATGATAAAATATCTAAAATAATAAGAGAAAATAATACTTTTGAGTGTATATTAATGTGTTAAATAACATTTGACTAGTTTCGAGTCCTTGGGTGGCGAGTTTGGAGTTTCGGGCGCGTTCTTGACCCGGGAAGTAGGTTCTACACGAGGTGAGTCTCCTTTATAACCTTGTAGGAGGGAATTGTCTCCATAGGTAATTATAAATGATTGAATTGTCCTTATTTGCGGGGGCTACGCACGCACGAGGTGACGAGAGTCCATGCGTAGCTACTACTATGTTATGCCGAGTAGTCTTTAGGACTCACAAGCATGCTTATATGCCTTACTTGTATCCCTGCATGTATTCCTAGTCGATTATTATCCTTGAAACTAGCATGAGAAAATGGAAGGTTACATTAAATCTTGTTGTTGTCGTGATTCTTGTTTTCCAAGTGTGAACTCTATATTTCCTGAATTTCTTGATAATTCTGTCTATGTATATGAGCACCCGTGTCGCATGTATGATTCGTGAGCGGGGTAGCCTTATATTATGCCAACCGCGTCGCACGATCGATTTGCGAGCGGGGTAATAAATGCATCTAGGGGTAGCCTCGGCAGTGCACATTTATTTTTGCGTCGCTTCGACCGTACGCCTCGGCATACTATATGTTATGTGATGATTGAAAGTCTCTTTATTTTTATCAATTAAATGATTCCATGTGGAAAAGAGCTTGAGGCTTTTATTGATATTATTATTTGACACTTGCGGGTAGCTTGTAGTTCATATACTTGATAATCCATGCCTACTTGATTCCCATAACTGTTAATCATGTCTAGATTTATTTAATCATATCATTGTTAATGACCCTAGTGAGTAATACGTCTACCTCTCGCCACTACTTCTTCGATTTTAGACGGGATACTCACTGGGTACATATTTGTTTATATGTACTCATGCTACGCTTCTGTACTTAATTGTACAGGTTCTGAGGCTGGTGCATCTGGTTATCCTACCGGAGAGCGATTATGAGAGCACTTTCTGGATTAGACTACACGGTGAGCTACTCTCTCTGGCGTTCCTCAGCAGCACTGTGGAGTTTCTGCTATTTCTTTTGATATTTCTGTCTACTCCCTTTCAGCGGTTGTATATTTATTTTGTCTACTTTGTATATTCCACTAGTCACATGTGGACTTCTGACACTAGGTCTTGGCACATGTCATTGACGTACTAGCATTTTGCTACACTGAGTATATTAGCAAACGATTTTGAGCTACTATGAAATTTAATTGTCTCATTTAAACCACTTTCATTAACGGATTTCTTAACTTAAAATTGAAAATTTTCTTGAAAATCCTAATAAGTAACCTCGTTAGTAAACCAATGTTGGCTTGCCTGACTCTGGTGTTGGGCGCCATCACGACCTGATTAGAATTTGGGTCTTGACAGCATGTGCCCGAAATTGAATTCGAAAGTCCCTAACTTGATCTAACGTGATTTGTTGAAAACTAAGAATTTGAAGGTTTAAAGAATTCCTAAGTTTGACCGTATGTTGACTCTATTGCTACAGGGTTCGGATTTCGGTTCTGGAACTTGGAATAGGTTCATTTCACTATTTATGACTTGTCTGCAAAATTTGATGCAAAGCAGAGATGATTTGACGTGATTCAGATGTCCGGTTTTAAATTTGAAAGTTATTAAGTTTCTTTGAAAAATTTCATACATTTTGATGTGTGATTCGTGGTTATAGGTGTTATTTTGGTGTCTTGATCGCGCGAGCGAATTTGTATGATGTTTTAGGACTTATGTGCATGTTTGGTTTAGAGACCGAGGGGCTCGGATGAGTCTCGGGCGTGTAGCGGAGTGTTTGATACAGTTAAAATTATGTTGGGTTTTTTGCACAGAGGTCTCGGGTCTCGCAATTGCGAGTTTTGGATCGCATTTGTGATAATAGGATGAAGTCGTCTAGGTTCGCATTTGTGAACACAGAGTTCACACTTGCGATGGGGTGCCTGAGTGAGCTGGTTCGCATTAGTGATCATTGTGGTCGCATTTGCGAACTGTCCCATAATCGCAATTGCGAACTATTCATCGCAATTGCGAACTATTCGTCGCAAATTGCAATGACAACAGGAACGGGAGGGCTTAGCTTTTGCAATGACTTCTTTACATTTGCGGGGTTAGCATTTGCGAAACCTGCGACGGGACATATTTTCTGCTAAAAAAAATGGGCAGCTCGGTGCACTAAGCTCTCGCTATGCACAGGGTCCGCGGAAGGGCTTGACCACAAGGGTCTATTATACGCAAAAAAAAAAATCCAAATCCTGGCCCATCTTATCTAAAGAACTGCTATAACACTAGATGTACTTAATGCATTTGTTTTTTACTCTAGCATACATTATTTCTTCCCCTCAAAGCATACATTATTTTTTCCCAGCCATAAAGTTTGTGGATGTGACCTGGTGTTGAGGATGTATTGGATTGATCTATATTCCATCTATAGTGCTGCATACTCCCATAATGACCCTTTTCTTAAATTCATCTCACTGATTGGACAAACCGATAAGGCATAATTAGCAACAGCTAATCGGGAAAAATCTGCTAAAAGTGTTGTAGGAGTGCTTCGTGGTTGTAAATAATAGAAAAGTCGTTGATTGTTTCATTGAAGCATTAGTATTATTTTATATTTGCACTGGTTTACTGAATTTGTAAGAGAGGATGCCAATCAACTAGTTTGTTAACGTCATAGGTATACAATTCATAGCTTTTGTTATTCAATATTGTATTTGCACGACTTGTGAATATGGAACTAATCTATATTCCTCTTTAGGCGTTTCAAGTCTTTCTTCAGCAATTTCCTCTATTTGTTCTTTCTTTCCATGTTAACTTTGAAATACAACATGATCGTACTAAAAGGTGCAGAATTCGATATGAATATTTTCACAATATTCAAAATCAAATAATGAAATCCTTGAATAGTACAAAGAATGAGGAGGGCTTACATCTGCCTTCACACTTGAAAGAAATGAAATCGACATATCCACTGATACATTCATCGGGAGACCCCCGCATAGCTTACAGCTCCCCCGATGCTAGTTTCCCTTCTTTATCCTATAATTTTACAATCAAAGAAACTTCAATTTCCAAGTAACAATGCATTAAAAATAAAGAAGAAAATGGTCAAATTAATTTCATAGCCCTTCATCTGCATAGAATCGGAGAACGCAAAATATATGTATACATCACAAACAATAACAACAACGAAAAAAATGATAACATACCTAGTATTATCCGACATCATGAGGTCTAAGAGGGTGTTTGACCAAAAAGTATGAACTTCCGGTTAGACTATTAAATTTATGTAACAAGGGGTTAATCTAGTTAAGGATAATAACTCTAGACACTAACCTCGAAAACGTACAGTAGATGGGACAGATCTCGTAAATGACAATAATGGATGGGTTGAACCTAACAATGATGAATAACAAATAGGTCCAAGATTCTTATGAATAATCCTCGGATTTGGTGGAAAAGTGGGGAATAACATGAACAAGAATCTTTATCAAAATATAGTCATTGTATTTTTTGTAAGAGAGAAAGTCTTCTTCTCAAAAGTGTTATCAAAATCAATATTACATGCTCCTATTATTGTCTCTTCTTTCTATACATATGGGGTCTTTTCCTAGGAAACCCTAGTAGTACAAAAATGAAGGGAATATCATTATAATATTCCCTTTTAATATCATATCCTGAAAAGTAGCTGTTACAAGTCTTATCATCAATAGTTAGTCTCGGCCTCGACCCTTGTCGACTACGACTCATGTCGCCATCTCGATTACAGCGCATGCCGACACCTCGGCCAATGACTTTACTGCATCTTGGGAGAGCTTGACCAACTCTTTTCTTAATGCCATATTACGCTAAATTTTCTAGGGACGGATTTTAGCCAATACAGTTAGTCCCTCCACTTATTCAGGTTGACGCCGGAGGGCCTTGATGAGCGGACTCTATATAGCGTGACCGAAGTATTTAGATAAGATAGATTAACCGTAGTGATTAGGGACGAGTAAGCGGCATGTCCCATTGTAAACTTTAAGTTCTAGGGTTGCAAATCCCATGAATCAAGGTAACGTCATGGCGGCTGATGTCACTATGGAGCAATTTCCCAAGATGATGCTTCGTTTCGAGCGTGCCTCCTGATAGAGCTTGCCGCTTCGGTTACACTATCACGCAATGATGGTCAATTCCTTGGTTTTGATGTCTGCATCTCTATAAATAGGGGTGTGTAGGTAACGTCTTAACATTTCGAAACTTCTTGTACCCATCAAACTCTACATCTTCTTCTTCCTCCATTGTTTGGAACTCCTTAATGGTTTTAGTGATTCTCACTTCTTTTCAACCATTCTATGCTTAAAACATCTTTTCTCGAAAATATGGTTAACGTACCTTCTAGTTGCAGTATGGAGGTTGACCCTACCCCTTTGGCGTACGTATGCCTCCTCACGGTGATGATGTTTAGTTTGCCCTTGAAGATAAGAGGCTTCCTATGGTGGAGGAAATAATTCTTCACAGTGAAGATGTTAGATCTGACTTTTCGACGTTGGTTGAAGACGATCCCAGACTCGGAGTCAATGATAAACGAGGTCGACCTCACTGAGTTTAGGGAAAATTTCAAAATTTCGGCTCACATCGATGTGATTCTGGAGGGGTGCGATGTGGTACAGATACATCACCCAGGATATTGTGTGTTCTATGCGTATTTGTTCTATGTAGGCTATTCCTTTCCTATTCTCCCATTGGCGGAGGAATTTTGCCGCTACTACGGCAACTGCCGGCCAGCTCTCCCCTTACATCTATAAGCTTATCCATATGTTGATGAAATATGCAGAGTTGGCTGGCCGTGGGGTCTCACTTCGCCACCTGATGCATCTCTTCGCCCCTAGTTTCTATAGGGGCCGATATTGCACCTTCACCACCGAAGAAGTAAATGTTTGATGGGGAAGATGGACAATAAGGCAAATCGTCAGTTCTGACTCAACTACTTCTTCATCAAGATCGAGGACGTGGTGGTCAACGCAAGCAGATTCCCCAAGGCTTGGAATTACGCATGTAAGTATCTTTTTGCCTTGGATTTGTTTTGCCTGTTTTAGTCGTAGTCTAACATTCTGTCCCTTTTTCGTGCAGCCAAGACTTCGCCCCCTCCTTTGGTTGGGGACTTCATGAATGGGTCAACCAGGTCTTTCTTCACAAAGTGCAGATTCGTGAATGGCCAACTTTTATCAAGAAATTTGGGCATGCGCCTTTCGTGATCGGTGAGTTCGTCTGTATGTATTTATTTGTACATATATAATTATTATCTTTTTTCTATACCGTCTTGAACTCATGGTCTCCTGCTCGTTCTGGTTTTGTAGAGGAAGTAACAGCCTCCTAAATTTTTTTTTCAGCATGAAGATCTTCGAGAAGGTCGAGGGCCCCTGCTCTGGTGTTTCGTAAGAGGAAGGTTGCTTCTATTCCTTTTGCTGTGGTGAGGTCTGCTCGGTTGTCGACTATACCTGCATCAGAACTCTCGACTTCCCCTTTGCATCGTCTAGTAGATGAGGACGATAAGGAGGAATCGTCGCCAAATGGTGATTACTTGCTTCCCCGTAAGAGGCGATCTGTGGATGTCGCCGGAGTTGTCTGGGCGGCGAGTTCGGAAATGGGGGATTTCATCATCCCAGAAATAGCGAACATAGAGATCAATGATGATGCTGAATTACCGCCCACAATTCCGCTGTCATCAGGAGCCAAGGAGCATAGGTCTCTCCCCGAGACCATGATGGATTTTGAGGAGTCATCGGTGAGAGTCCATGAAAACTTATGATGGGATGAGCCATCGACCTCGTTACCAGCCGATGATCCTTCTTCTAGGGTCGACACAAATGAAAAAATCATAGCCGAAGAAGGCAACGAGACGGGCTCTGATATGGATGTCGAGGAAGTGAGGATGATGGGGGAAGAACTTACCCGACTTGAGGTGAGATTGTAGGGGACCACACGGACTATTGCGATCCCCTTGGACCAAGATTTGTTGGTTGAAACAGAGGACGTAGTCCCTTCTCTTGGTCCCCTCTGTTCCAATATGGAGGGTAAAACCCTCGAGAAGCTTAAGGACGCCACTTTATCAAGGAGTATAGTAGGCCTCGCTCTTAAGGTAAATTTTTTTATCTCTCTCCGTTTTTTATGTCGAGTTCAGTTTTGTTCTTACTCCTCATTCTGTCTTTCTTTCAGACCGTGATTTTAGAGATCGAGAGCGCCCGACAAGAGGAGAAACGTAAGGCCATTTTCCAGAAGATGGACTAGAAATATCGCGAATACCGTGATAAGCATCGCAAGATCTGCATCCAGTTTGGTGAGAGTGGCACATTCCAGGCTCTCTGAGGTGAACTGAAGGAGAAGGATGACAAATTATGAGGGTCATTGGAAAATTCAGCGTTCTCGAGAGGGCGTTGAGGGATAAAGAAGAGGAGCTCGAGGTGAGCATGGGGGTCGAGACCTAATGTGCCGACCTTGAAGCCCTAGTGGTCTCATTGCGCGCCGAGCTCAATGAGTGTCAACTCAAAGTGCTCGCTCAGAGTGGCGAGGTCTCTGAGAAGGAAGTGGGTTTAGAGAAGGCGGATTTGGCTAGGTATCGGCTGTGATGAAAATGGAGGCTTTAGAAATCGTGAGTCGCATTCTCCATTCTGAGCGGGAGGGTACTTTGGAGAAATCCAGGCTCATAGAGGAGCGACTTGATGAGAGGATAGGGGATCTATAAAAAGAGGCTTCGGGCCTTAGTGATTGAGTTGCTTCTCTCGAGGCCAAGAAGACGCAGCTATTGGCTCAGTTATCCTCCTCACGCGTTTCTGCTTTTCTTGATGTTCTACAGGACTTGTACGAGGAATGGATTCACGTCGAGGCTCAGCCGGATATATTCAAGGACCTGATAGGGGTTGGGGTTGTTTCAGAAGCCGACTTCGAGGATGCTCATGCCAAGGCACGTAAAGCTCGGTTTGGTTGTAGCTATGACCCCGGCTATACTAAAAGCCGGTGATGACGATGGAGTAGACGTAGATTGAATTGAACATGATGCCTGGTATGAGGATGAGTATCTCACTGGCGAAGTCGATTGCGAAGAGGTAGGTGAAGATGTCCTGGATGATCAAGTTGGTGGTGGTGCTGGGTTAGGCGGTGTTTAGTTGTTTTTCCTTCTTTTTTGTTTAGCCACAGGCTTGTATGTATTTTTTGTAGGCATGTATTCGAGCCTTTATAAAAAAAATATTTTAAGTATGAAATGTCAGTTCTGTTATTCATACGTGATTCTTTTTCTTTCTTCGGGATTGTACATTTTTTTGATTTTGTTGCTTAGTTTCCTTCATCGTAATAGATTTGTTTAGAGTAGGTCGAACGAGGTTGCAACGAAGTCTAGGTTCGATTAGTGGTCGAGGGCCAGTAGGTTGTTCGAATAAGGTCGAACACGTCGCATGTTTAATTTGAATGAGGTCGAATGTAACCTTTATTTAGTAGAAGTCGTTGGTCGAGTAGGTGTTAATTCGAACGAGGTCGAATGTAACCTTTAATTAGTTAAGGCCATGGGCCGAGTAGGTGTTAATTCGAACGAGGTCGAATGTAACCTTTAATTAGTTGAGGTCGTGGGCCGAGTAGGTGTTAATTCGAATGAGGTCGAATGTAACCTTTAATTTTTTGAGGTCGTAGGCCACGTAGGTGTTAATTCGAATGAGGTCAAATATAACCTTTAATTAGTTGAGTTCGTGGGTCGAGTAGGTGTAAATTCGAACGAGGTCAAATGTAACCTTCATTTGTTGAGGTCGTGGGTCGAGTAGGTGTTAATTCGAACGAGATCAAATGTAACCTTTAATTAGTTGAAGTCGTGGGCCGAGTAGGTGTAAATTCAAACGAGGTCAAATGTAACCTTCATTTTGTTGAGGTCGTGGTTCGAGTAGGTGTAAATTCGAACGAGGTCGAATGTAACCTTCCTTTTGTTGAGGCTGTGGGTCGAGTAGGTGTTGATTCGAACGAGGTCAAATGTAACCTTTAGTTAGTTGAGGCTGTGGGCTGAGTAGGTGTAAATTCAAACGAGAACGAATGTAACCTTCATTTTATTGAGGTTGTGGGCCGAGTAGGCGTTAATTTGAATGAGGTCGAATATAACCTTTAATTAGTTGAGGTTGTGGTCCGAGTAGGTGTAAATTAGAATGAGGTTGAATGTAACCTTTTCTTGGGGAGAGCAGAAATAAACTTGATGTACTTGTGCTTTGTTTATTATCTTGGAGAGATTTACATATTTTTCGGGCGATGACTCGTAGTTCAGTCCTAGTACCAGTCTCGGTCTATCTAGTCCCTTCATTTATCAAACTATAAAAATAGTGAGAGATCGAGCAATGAACTAGTGCGCACTTCAATCTTGAAGTATCCCCATCATCATCTTGTTAAAAACCTCCTCAAGAAAACCCAATTGGGAAAAAACTTGAGTGAGGGAAAAAGAGTGCGACTATGAGGACCTCATCCTTTTAAAGTTGAAGTATTTGAGGTGTGTAATGTTCCAGTTGTTTTGGTAATCGCTTCCTTTCATTGTTTCTAGTGTGAATGACCCTTTGCTTGTTGCTGCCGTGATTTTGTAGGGGTTGTTCTAGTTTGTTCCTAGTTTGCGTTGCCGTGGATTTTTGATTGCTTGTGTTTTAGCTTTAAGCACATAGTCCCCGAATTTAAGTGACCTGATCTTTGCTCTTTTGTTACAGTAGCGTTCTGCTTGTTTCTTTTGGGCGACCATTCTTACGTAGGCTATATCTCTTTATTCCCCGGCTTCGACGAGTTCCTGCCTTCTACTGTCATCGTACTGGGGTCCGCTTTCACGGAAGTATCTTAGGCTCCCGACCTCGACTGGTATTACTACATCAGTCAATAGACTAACGAGTATGGTGTTTCCCCTGTGCTTGTTTTTGGCGTTGTTCGGTAGTCTTAGAGTACTTCTGGTAATATTTTAGGCCACAATCCCTTGGCGTCTTCGAGCTTCTTCTTCATGATGTTCAGTATTCACTTGTTGGAGGAATTCGCTTACCCATTGCCCGCTGGGTAGTAAGGTGTTGAAAGTATTCTTTTGATGTGCCATTTTTCAAAAAAGTCGGCGACCTTCTTTCCTGCAAATTAAGGTCCGTTGTCGTAGCTGATTTATTTAGGGAGACCGAGATGGCACATGGTGTTTTTCCATATGAAGGCGATCACTTCCTATTCGCGTATTTGGGTGAATGCTCCTGCTTCCACCCATTTAGAGAAATTGTCAATTAAAACCAAGAGAAATCGTACTTTATCTCGTCCTGCCGGGAGGGGACCACGATGTCCATTCCTTATTTTATGAACGGAAAAGGAGAAGTTACTGAGTGTAGGTGTTCGCCTTCTTCGTGGATCATTGGGGCGTACTTCTGGCGTCGCTCACATTTTTTCACGAAATCCGCAGCATTTTTTTTCATGGTGGACCAGTAATACCCTGCTCATATGAGGCACCTGACCAAAGCTCCATTGCCGGAGTAAGATCCACAGTGGCCTTCGTGTACTTCTTCAAGGACACGTCGCGTCTGATTTGGGCCAAAGCATTTCGCTAGAGGGCCGCCATATGACCTTTTGTACAGGTCGCTGCGAACGATGATGTATCTGGCCACTTGCATGCACAGCTTCTTGGCCTATTTTTTATCGTTGGGGAGTACGTCATCCCGCAGATATGTAATAATACGGTTTCACCAGTCCCAAGTCAGGTTTATGGTTCTTACCTCGACTTGGTCTATCGATGAGTTGAGGAGGTGGACCACATTTTGCTCTCCGGTTGTAATGTTTTTGGTGGCTGCTGCTAATTTGGCGAGGCCGTCCACTTCAATATTCTATTCTCGGGGAATCTGGTCGAGATGACATTCATCAAACTCGGGTAGTAGTTTGCAGATTTCCGTTTGGTATTTTTGTAACCTCTGCTCCTTGATTTGGAAAGTCCTTGTGACTTGGTTGACCACGAGCTGAGAATCGCAGCAAAACCTTAGCCGTTTTGGCCAGTATTTGAGTGCTAGTCTTAATCCTGCAATTACGGCCTCATACTCGTCCTCGTTGTTAGTCATGTTCGGGTACCTTATGGACTGGCGAATCACTTTGCTTGTTGGAACTTCAAATACGAGTCCCAACTCGGACCCCGGCGCATTAGATGTACAGGACCCATAGGTCTTGTGTGTGGGAAGAAGCATGGACGACTTAATTTTCGACTTCGGGCATTATTTACGCACTGAAGTCGGTGAGGACCTGTGATTTTATCATTGTTCGCGGTCGATAGGTAATATCATGCTCGCTTAGTTCGATGGCCCATTTGTCGAATCTGCCCAATAGTTCAGGTTTGTGTAAAATTCTTCTTAAGGGGAAAGTTGTAACAACCAAGATGAGATGGCATTGGAAATACGGTCTAAGATTTCGTGAAGATAAAACTAAGGCCAGAGAGCCAGTTTTTCAAGATAAGGATACTTGGTCTCAGCGTCGACTAGTGTCTTGCTAATCTAATAGATGGGAGATTGCGTACCTTTATTTTCTTGGACTAAGACTGCGCTCACAGCTACTTCAGATACGACGAGATAGACGAGGAGGGGTTGTCCCGGTTCAGGTTTTTAGAGCAACGGTGGTGAGGACAAGTACACCTTTAACTCCTTCAGGGATTGGATGCGCTCAGGGGTCCATTGGAGGTTGTCCTCTTTTTTGAGTACGCCGAAGAACTTGTGGCACCTATCGGAGGATCGTGAGATGAACCTCGAAAGGGTGGTGATACGGACAGTCATCTTTTGGACTTGCTTTTTGGTCTTCAAGTGCTCTAGTATCCCGTCGGTGGCCTTGATTTGGTCGGGATAGACTTCGATACCCCGCTGTAACACTAGGAAATCCAAGAATTTCCCTGAGGTCACGTCGAATGCACATTTTTCGGGGTTCAATTTCATGTTGTATTGCCTGAGTATGCCGAAGGCTTCTCTTAAGTGGTCGATGTGATCTTCTTTCCTTTTGGATTTGACCAACATGTTGTCGATGTATACCTCCATCATTTTCCAAGTTGTTCGCTGAACATCTTCGTCACCAGGCATGACCCTATAGCAGTACGTCCCCTGGTGAGTGATAAAGGTGGTCATTTCCTGGTCCTCTTCCTCCATAAGGATCTGGTTGTAGCCCGAGTAGGCATCCAATAAACGTAGCAGCTCGTGCCCGGCTATCGCGTCAGTGAGCTACTCGATATGAGGTAATGGGAAAAAATCCTTCTGGAAAGCTTTGTTCGGGTCAGTGAAATCCACACACATGTGTCACTTGCCGTTCTTCTTTTTCACCATGACCATGTTGGTGACCTATTGGGGGTACTTCGACTCCCTGACATAACCATTTTCCAATAATTTTTCTACTTCTTTGCGAACTACGTCATTGATTGCGGAGTTGAAATTATGTTGAACCTACCTCACCGGGGGGAGTGGATTGACGTTTAATTTGTGTGTGGTGGTCCCCTTGTGGATACCTAGCACATCTGCATGGCTAAAAGAAAAGACGTCCGCATTAGCAGTTAAAAATTCATGAAAATTACCCGTTTATTGAAGTTTGCAGCCGACGTAAGCTTTCTTGTTGTGGTCGTTGCCGTCTAATTGGACGGGGTAGAGGTCCTCTACGGTCGATCCTGCAGCCTCAAACGAGTCTGGGTCCTTGATGACATCTTCGCTGTCATCGCTTACAGACCTCGACCATGTTGAATGATATGCCTCTTTCTCTCTATCACTCATTTGTTGGGTGGCCGTGTAGTCTAGGACGATGTGGTAGCACTCTTGGGATGTGCGTTGCTCCCCGTGTCTGCTGAATATGCCCCATGGAGTTGGGAATATGATGAGTTGGCATAAGATGGAGGGTACAACTCTTATGGTGTGTATCCACGGTCACCCTATTATGGCGTTGTATGTCGTGTCTTGGTCCATGATGTGGAATGTGGTCTCCAGAGAGACCCCACCCGCCAGGACGGGGAGTGTGATCTCGCCAGATGTTCGTTCAACTGTATTGTTAAAGCATGTTCGTGTGATGCAGCATAGTACTATCTTGTCCTCGAGTTTCATTTGGGTGAGTACTCGAGGTTAGATAATACACGCGCCGCTCCCATCATCTACCATTGTTTGAAAAATAGCTACCGTCATTCCTTCTGATACATTGGGCAAAGTCATTATTACTCAATTGAAATGGGTGAGGAAGTCCCTCAGTTCTTCTCCCGGGCACATTTTGATAGAAAAGACGTCATTCACTATTGCCTCGGCCTTCTTGGATCTGGCATGTGCTGTCACGAACTTATTAGCCATTTCCTCAAAGATTTCGATGGAACCTGCTGGCAGTTGCGAGTACCAGGTTAATGCACCTCCCTTGAGGGTTTCGCTGAATTTCTTTAGAAGAATGGAGGATACTTGTTCTTTGGCGAGATCATTGCCTTTCACGGCGGTGACGTAATAGGTCACATGATCCTCGTGGTCGGTTCTGTCATCGTATATTTTCAGATAAGGCAACACTTTAAAGGTCTTTGGTATGGCATGTGGGGAAGCACTATCAGTGTACAGCTGCTTGACAAACCGACTGGGTCTCTCTTCGGCAATAACTTAGGAGAGCACGGTATTTTATCGACCCTTTCTTGGTGCTCTCTCATTTGATCCCGATGTGTCTTGTTCTCATTTTCAATTTCCTCCATCCTTTTCAGAATGGCTGTGAGAGCGTCGGCGCCTACATTGTTAACAACATTGTGAGTAATACCTGTCGTCGTGGGTGGAGGGGGAGGCTGATCATGTTGATTGTCCATTGGTGGTGCGGCACAGGTTCTCGCCTTTAGTACGGTCGCATCCTGAACGGGCTTATGGAAGACGTTGGTCAGTGTATCAGTTAGCCAAGCCTCAAGGAGCTTCTTTATCGTTGGTGGTGTCTCCTCTCCCACGGATGTGAAGGTTGTCTTGCCATGGGATTTTGTGATGCTGCACTGGGGGGGGGTGATCTACCTCGCCTAGGAGAGGCATTGGACGTTGTGTCCTCGTCCACTACTAGAGAGCTTTCGTGGATGATGTCCATGAGGTTGATTGGGAGGTCACTCATTATTCTCGTTCTTTCTTCTATGTTACCTGCCATGTTAGATCTATGCATATAAAGAGAAGAAGGTTCTTCTTTTTGTTTTTTTGTTTTTTGCGTCAATAACCAGTGTCGGTTGTAGATTTGGAAAAAACTAAAAGACTTAACTAGAAAATCCCCACAGACAGCGCTAAATTGTTTGGCCAAAAAGTATAACTTCCGGTTAAACTATTAAATTTATGTAACATGGGGTTAAATCTAGTTAATGATAATAACTCTAGATACTAACCTCGAAAAGTACAGTAGATGGGACAGATCCCGTAAATGATCAATAATGGATGGGTTGAACAAATATTTATCGTGACAATGAAGAATGACAGATAGGTCCAAGATTCGTATGAACAATCCTCGGATCTGGTGAAAAGGCGGAGAATAATATGAACAAGAATCTTTATCAAAAAGTAGTCTTTGTATATTTTGTAAGAGAGAAAGTCTTCTTCTCAAAAGTGTTCTTATCAAAATAAATATTACATGCCCATATCATTGTTTATTCTTTCTATATATATAAGGCCTTTTTCCTAGGAAACCCTAGTAGTACAAAAATGAAAAGAATATTGTCACGACCCAAATTTCCCTCCGTTGGGCATCGTGATGGCACCTAGTCTTAGGGACTAGGTAAGCCTAACATTTTCACTGAACGACAACAATAATAAAGGAATTATAACAGTCTCGATATAGACATCTTGATAGAGTTTACAATTTCCCAAAACCCGGTAAATACAAGTCATAAGCTCTACGAAATTTTTCTATCAAATCTAAATACAACTGTCTAGGAATAAGTAAGTACAGTTGAATAAAAATAAAACAGGAAGGTGACTCTGAAGCCTGCGAACGCAGCAGCAGGTTACCTTGAGTCTGCTCAGCAATGATCTGCGCAGCTACTAACAACAACAACCTGGATCTGCACACAAAAATATGTAGAAGTGTAGTATGAGCACACCACAGCGATACCCAGTAAGTATCAAGACTAACCTCAGTGAAGTAGTGACGAGGACTAGTCAAGACACCACCGGTCTAATAAGTAAAAAGGCATAAATGTATAAATGACCGAAACATAATATCTATCTAAATATTTTTCAATATAATTAACGATACGATCGAATAATACGGAAGAAAATTCAATAATTACGATCAACGGACAGCATAATAGAAATACGCAAAGAGAATGGAAAGAATGCAATCCAAATGGCGGGAATCACAACCCAATAAAAGCACTAGCAACTCAGCACTGCGTCAATTTATTCACGACAGGACTTAGCCAATAAACTCAATAAAACTGGTCAAACCTTCGAGTGAAAACCTTTAAATCGTGAGTTTATTTTGAAAGCTTTAAAGATATAATCATTTCGGAATAGAGAAATTTCTTCTTTGAAACATACTTTCTCTGAATGTATATCTATATATTTTTATAAGGAGAAATCTTTAAAACATAGTCTCTTCAAAATACGTGGTGTTCAAATATACTTTTCCAAATACTGCTCTTTCAAATATCATCAAAATACGTGATGTTCAAAATATACTTTCTCAAATACTGGTCTTTCAATTATCATCAAAATACGTGATGTTCAAAATATACTTTCCCAAATACTTCTCTTTCAAATATCATCAAAATATGTGATGTTCAAAATATACTTTTCCAAATACTGCTCTTTCAAATATCATCAAAATACGTGATGTTCAAAATATACTTTCCCAAATACTTCTCTTTCAAATATCATCAAAATATGTGATGTTCAAAATATACTTTTCCAAATACTGCTCTTTCAAATATCATCTTTTCTGCAAGACAAATACTTTTCAAATATACTTTCGAAATAGAAGTCCTTCAGACATAACTTTTCCTGGAGATAATTGCTTTTCAGCTATACTTTTCAATATATAAATATATCTTTTGATCCAAATCTCCTCAATGATAAAACCACTGGAACTCAATCCGCAACTCAGAGTTTGTCATGCAATGCAGTACAAAGGGAAAGCTCCTGGAATCTCGTATGTAGTCCCAATTTAAATATGCGATGCAGTACAGGGGGAAAGCTCCTGGATCTCTGTCTGTAGTCCCAATTTAAATATGCGATGCAGTACAGGGGGAAAGCTCCTGGATCTCTGTCTGTAGTCCCAATTTAAATATGCGATGCAGTACAGGGGGAAAGCTCCCGGAAGTCTGTCCGTAGTCCCAATTTAATATGCAGTGCAGTACAGGGGGAAAGCTCCCGGATCTCGGTCCGTAGTCCCAATTTGAATATGCAATGCGGTACAGGGGGAAAGCTCCCGGATCTCGGTCCGTAGTCCCAATTTGAATATGCAATGCGGTACAGGGGGAAAGCTCCCGGATCTCGGTCCGTAGTCCCAATTTAAATATGTAATGCAGCCACTGAGGAAAACAACCAGAATGTGACAAAAACAACATATATTGCCACAGCCGGCACAAAAGCAAACAAGACCGAATGCAAAGTGCGATGAGAAAATCAATACAAAGACTTATATCACAAAAATGGTAAAAACTCACTCATAAGA
>MDKI01219277.1:0-28919 GCA_005239505.1 Nicotiana paniculata
CTCAGGGCTCTTCTCTTTTTCTGGCTAGGTTTGTTTTTGGAAGGAATGGTGAAGTCAGCTGCATCATGTGCCTTTCCTTTTAGCAATCTTTTCAGTTCATCATTCTGTTGTTCATTCCCAACTTTATCTGGCAATTCTTCATTTGAACTGTCCAACTCATGGATATGATCTGACGTAACCTGTTTCCCAGTAGTTGTGGTTAAGTTAGGATCAGTGGTAGCAGAGGGTTGTGAGTCCAGCCTATGGGTAACCAATTGTGCAAATGCACACTCATGCAAAACATGAGGAAGCCCTTCCCCATTAGGAACCCTATCCTGTCCTAAAACTAAGATCTCCTGACAATTCTCCTTACCTACATTAGCTTCCAAAGAGACACATGGGGAATGGGAGTGGGCACACTGGTTCTGGGCACTAGAACCAGTACCAGAAGGAGGACCTTTTGGATTTAGAAGGGCAGCAGGAATACAACCTGATGTGGTAGCTTGAGCTGACTGCTGACCTTTTGGTATGAATATCTGCTGTTGGTTTTTGTTCTGATAGTTTGCTTTGAAGTTCTTTATTTTCTGTGTTTGCCACTCAATTTTGGAAAGATCAGACTCCTGTTGGTGCCCTGATGTTTTTGGTTTGGCAGTTTGATCTTTCTTCCCCAGTGTTGCTCTTTGTTTCTTATCTGTTTGGAACTGTTGATTTGCTTATGTGAGTGTTCTTGAGAAAAAATGATGAGTTTTGAGGTTAAATTCGTAGTTTTAAATGTTATTTTCTTGATTTGATCGCACGAGCAAGTCCGTATGATGTTTTTAGACTTATGTGCATATTTGGTTTAGAGCCCCGAGGGCTCGGATGAGTTTCGGGTAGGCTTCGAGATGTTTTTAAACTTATAAAAAATTGTTGGTACACTAGTTCTGGTGTACCCGCACCTGCGAGCCTTTGGCCGTAGGTGCAAGTACCTTTCCGCAGGTGCGGCCTTAGCCAGTGTTCCTTGTTTCGTAGATGAGGACTCCCCATCGCAAGAGCGGGACCGCAGAAGCGGAAACCCGTCCGCAGATGCGGCCCAAAGGGTCCAGTCCCATTTCTACAGGAGAAGCCCCCTGTCCGCACGTGCGGATGCGGAGATGCGGCCCAAGCACCACAGGTGCGAGGGTCGGGCAGTGATTTCACTTTAATTAGAACTCCAACCTTTTTTCTTCTTATTTTTCACAAAGGTAGAAGACCTAGGGCGATTTTCAGAAGGCTTTTTCTTCCAAAATCATAGGTAAGTGTTCGTTAACTCTTTTCTTTCAATTACCCAATGTTTTTCATCACTTTTCAATCCAAAATCAAGAATTACATGGTAAAAATTGAGGGTTTGGGTAGAATTAGGAAATTTTGTAAAAATCAAATTTTGATCTCGAATTGGGCTCGAATTTCGAAACTAATTGCATATTCGGGTTTGGGGATAAATGAGTAAACGTAATTTGGTCCGAATCTCGAGTTTGGATCAAGCGGGCCCGGGGTCGGGTTTTAACTTTTTTTGAGAAAACTTAGAAAAATAATTATCTTTTAGTAAAGTTAGTTCCTTTAGCATAAATTAATGATATTAAACTAATTGTGATTATATTCGAGCGGGTTAGAGAAAAATTCGAAAGAAAAGTGGTAATTGAGCAGTGAGTGGCCTGCGAAATTGAGGTAAGTGTTTGGTTTAACCTTGGCTTGAGGGAATACGAATACCCAACTTACATGCTATATGAATTTGCATATGTGTGGTGTATAGGTGAGGTGACGAGTATCTATGCACCACCAAATTGTCTGTTAAACATGATCCGTTCCCCGGTTTCCAATTATTTGCTTTCGGGCTTAATTGTTTCATGAACATTAATGGTTATATGTCTATTTGGATTCGTTAACTTATTATTAAGTATTGTTTCAAGTATTTTGGAAGTATATGTTGTTCTCTTGGTTTTGTTATGTTACATAAGGATTGAGCTGGATGTCAGTGCTAAGATATGTATATAAATTCCGGTTGGCTTCGTTATGAAATGATAATTGATGAAGTTATGAGTTTTACAGCTTCTGTTTACAATTGTTTATATAAAAATGTTGTGAAAGGCTTAGCCTGAATTGTGAAAGTTTTTATAAATAAACTTATATGATCTGTCCAGTGGGAGCGGATTGCATACCGCAACGTGGAGTTATAAGGTTGGACAGTGGGATCGGGTTGCACGCCGCAACAGAAGAAATAAGGGTGATATATAGAGAGAGGAGAAATAAGGTTGGACAGGTGAGAGCGGGTTGCGTGCCGCAACAAGGAGCGATAAGGGTGAATATTTATGTTTTACTGATTTTCAAAAATAAGGAATTGGAAAACTCCGGTTTTATTAAGAAGGTTTTCATACTCTGATTTTTATTGTGATTTAAATTGAAACTTGGAAAGTTTGAGGAGTTGATTATAATTGATATCTGAAAGGAGTTATCCGAGTTGTTTCTTTATTTACTATTGCAAGTTACTGGTTATCGAGTTTATTATTATTGTTTCTTTCTTGCTTTATTATATATATTGTTCACAGGTTATATTGTTAACGCCCCGCTGTAGCCTCGTCACTACTTCATCGAGGTTAGGCTCGGCACTTACTCAGTACATGGGGTCGGTTGTACTGATACTACACTATGCACTCTTTTGTGCAGATCCAGGTACCGGCCAGAGTTAGGAGATTATAGTAGCTGCAGATTTTCATTCGGAGACACAAGGTAGATATGCTGGCGTCCGCAGATTCCTGGAGTCGTCTCTTTAATTTATAAACACTGTTTTATTTCATTCGAAACAACAATACATACTTCTTTCAGCCATTATTTGTAGTATTCTTAGTAGTTCGTGAATTGTGACACCAGGCTCTAGGGTAGTTTTATAATTATATATTTAGTTCGTGGTTCGACTTAATTATTGATCTTTATTAGTATTCATGAAGTTATTTAGTGGAAAGTTTTAGATTTGCATTTATTTTGAATCTATTATGTTTAAGTAACTTTAAAAGGAAATGGTTAGTAAGTTTCTAACATCGTCTTGCCTAGCAAGTATTGTGTTAGCCGTCATCACGATCCCGTGGTTTGGGAATTGGGGTCGTGACAAATTGGTATCGCATTTGCGGAGCAGCCTCGTGTTTACGAACCTGGGCTGCTGGGTAGGAGATCGATTTTGCGAAGAATGTATCGCATTTGTGATGGCCCCCATTTGGCATTTGCGAATTTTTTTGTTTCAAATGTGACCTTAGCCGATTCTCTTGTAACGACCCGACCGGTTGTTTCGAGAGTTATAGCCCTGTTTCCCTCATTTCTGCTTCTTTTTTGCTTTACAGCTATATAATATCTTATCGAGTTGGTTGGTTTGGGTTCGGAGTGGTTTCAGAGTGAATTGAGACACATAGTCTCTTAATCGGAAGCTTATGTTGGGAAAAGTCGAACGAATGTTGATCTGTGTGTAAATGACCTCAGAGTTGAATTTTGATGGTTCTGTTAGCTCCGTTATGTGATTTTGGGCTTAGGATCGCGTCTAGAATGTGATTTGGAGGTCCGTAGTAGAATTAGGCTTGAAGTGGCGAAAGTTGGAATTTTGGCGAATTTGGACGGCAGTGGAAATTTTTATATCAAGGTCGGAATGAAATTCCGGAAGTTGGAGTACGTTTGTGGTGTCATTTTTGACTTGTGTGTAAAACTTGAGGTCAATCGGACGTGGTTTGATAGGTTTCGGTGTCGGTTGCGAAATTCGAAAGTTTAGAAGTTCTTAGGCTTGAATCCGGGTGTAATTTGGTGTTTTGTTGATGTGTTGGGTGATTCGAAGGTTCGAATAAGTTCGTGTCGGGTTATAGGACCTGTTGGTATGTTTGATTGAGGTCCTGACGGCCTCGGGGTGATTTCGGGTGGTTAACGGAGTGATTTGAGTTGAGGAATTGCAGCTGAAGCTGCTGCTACTGGTGTAACCGCACCTGCCGAGTGGGAAACGCATGTGCGAGCCCGCAGAAGCAAAGGAGGAGTTGCAGACGCGATTGAGGGAGACTTGGGCAGAGGACGCAGGTGCGATGTCCTTCCCGTACGTGCAATGGTTGCAGAGGCGAACATAGGGGCACATGTGCGAGTTTGGACCGCAGAAGCGAGATGGTCTCCGCACCTGTGAAAGGCGCAGATGCAGTCTTGAGGCCGTAGGAGCGAGGTCAGGATTTTAAGTGAAATCCGCATATGCGATAGAATTTTCGCAGGTGCAACATCGTATAAGGGACAAATGGACCGCATGTGTGATATTTGCTGGGCAGAAAAACACCAGCTCGAGGTTTTGGATTTCATTTTCAATTTTGGACTTGAGAAGCTCGGGAGAGAGGCGATAATATTGGTCTAAATTCTGTGAATCTATGGCTTTGTTCATCACTTAATTAGGTATTTGAGTTGGAAATTTGGGGGTTTAGGGCTTGGGAATTGGAAAGCAAACTTTGGGGTTTTGGAGGGTCTATTGAGGTCGGATTTTGGTAAATTTTTTATGGCTAGACTCGTGAGTGAGGGCTTTCGGGTTTTGCAATGTTTGTCGGATTTCGAGACGTGGGCCGGGTTTGAGCCGATTGCGGATTTTTTGTTCTAATTTAGTAGTTTTCTTGTGGGATTGATCCCTTTAACCTATTTTAATAGTGTTGTACTGTTTGTGGATAGATTCAGGGCATTTGGAGGCCGATTCGAGAGGGAAGGGCATTTAGAGTAGGATTTATGTGATGTTGAGGTAAGTAATAGTCTTAAATCTGGTCTTGAGGGTATGAAACCCCGAGAATTTGTATGATGTAAATATTTAGAGGTGACACGCATGCTAGGTGACGGGCATGTGAGCTTTCACCATGAGGGATTGAGACTTGGTCCGTCCCAGGAGACTATAAAGTTGAATAGCCCATTGTTATTACCTGTTTCACCTTGTTTTTGAGTAATTGACCGCCTTTCATGTTAGAAACCATGCTTAGGCTATATGATATCACTGTTGGGACCCACAACGGTCGTATATTTGTTGAACTGACTGCTAATTGTTGTCTTGTACTCAGTCCCCGTCTTACTTGTGTATTATATCTTAGCTCTCTCTCATTTCTTGTTGATACTTGTTGTATTCTTTGTTTGGGTTGTTTATTGTGATATTCTGTGAGGCCAATAGGCTGGAGAGGCTGGTGACTGAGATAGGGCTTGAGTGCCAGGCTGTGAGCTGTGAGCTATGTGAGGTATATTGGATCGGGTTGCTCGCCGCAACAATATAGAGCTTGGGCTGTAGGAGCCCCTCCGCAGTCTGTACACCCCCAGTGAGCGCAGGTACCTATTGAGAGTGTGTATTGAGGGATGAGAGTCGAGAGTATGAGTTGTTGAGATGAGTTGAGTGGTTGTCGCCTTGAGAGGCTATATTTTCTCTTATTTGTTGCACTTCGTTGCTATCTGTTGTTGTTGTGAAATTTCTGGAAGTTTCATATTGTTTACTTAAGCTCGAACGGACTTGACTTAACCACCAGATTTGAAATCATGTTCACCTTTACTGGGAACTTTTTGAAATGAATTGTATTTTCATAGCTCGTCACTGCTTCTCAGTTCCTTATTTAATTCTGTTATTTGCTAAGTTGGTTGTGCTCACGCTATACCCTGCACTTCATGTGCAGATCCAGGTGTGTGCGGTTCTAGCGGTCGCTGAGTTCCTGCGCGGGCTGACTTTCGGAGACTTACGAGGTAGCTACCAGCGTCCCCAACCCTTGTTCCTCCTTATTATCATCTTATTTCTCTTGTTTTTGGCATTTGGCACAAACTGTAGTAGATTATGTTTCTAGATTGTTGTTAGATGCTTATGACTTAGTAACACCCCGATGTCAGGCTATTTTTCCTCACTTGAATTTTGGGTCTTTACCCGTTGTTATGTAAACCTTCTGTTAAATTTAACTGTTTTAGTTCACTTATATTATATATAATGAAGGCACATTGAGAATGTCGGCTTGCCTACTTCCACGATAGGCGCCATTGC
Organism: Nicotiana paniculata; assembly: GCA_005239505.1. Taxonomy (NCBI): domain Eukaryota; kingdom Viridiplantae; phylum Streptophyta; class Magnoliopsida; order Solanales; family Solanaceae; genus Nicotiana; species Nicotiana paniculata. Next base: position 5,999 of record MDKI01219277.1, read on the forward strand.
AACATGTTAGGTTTTGGGTCGTGACACTTCTTTTTCGCATTTGCGATATATTGTCCGCGTTTGTGAGGGTCGCATTTGTGAACCCCCTGTCGTAAATGCGACATCTGCAACCTGTTAAGTGTTGAGAATACCGAGACTTAGCTTCATTTTGATATTTTGAACCCTAGCTTCGATGGGAGGCGACTTTGTGAAGGGATTTTTATACCAAATCATTGGGTAAGTGCCTCTAATCAATTCTCAACTATATTTCATGATTTTACACAAGATTTAACATCAAATTCATAAGAAATCTAGGGACAAATTAGGAAATTTTGTCAAAACTTTGAAAAATGGAAATTTAGGATTTGAGAGTCGAATAGGACTCGGATTTGGAAATAAAATACATATTTCGACTCGTGAGGCTATGGGTAGTCAAGACCTACCCTTGGACTCGGGTTTTGACCGCGTGAGCCCGGGAGTTGACTTTTGTTGATTTTTTAGAAATTGAAAAAAAAAATTATAGCTTTATTAATAAAAATTATTTTCCCTTGCATTATGTGATGTGTTTAAGTCATCTTTGGATAGATTGAGTCGGGCGAAGGTTGGTCTTGTAAAGGAAAAGCTAAATTGAGTATTGAATTAGCTGAATTGAGGTAAGTGCCTTACCTAGCTATATTGAGGAAATTTTCCCTACTATTTGACATTGTTTGCTACATGCGGGGGTGATACATATATGAGGTGACGAGCATATATGCATGTGCTAGGGTTAACCATGCTCGGGGGTAAATTGTGTTATAAATTGTGTCTTGTATATTCACGTGATCTTCTTGTTTCATGCCTTACTTAACTCCTAGATACCAAGAATATAGTATTAAATGTTGGAAACTAAGAGTCGAAGGAAATTCTGAGATTATATTGATTTGTTTAACTCGGTCATCACTACACGTACTCATTATTACATTGCTACGACCGACATTCTTGAGATACTAGATTCTATACTTGGGTTGTAGATCATTCGTTATATTTGTGGAAATACTTGAATAATAAGGTCCTTGCGGGTTTATTGAACCATTGTTGACTTGGAATGTTTTGATTGAGATTCATTTTGATTATTAATTTAAACACTCTCCGTGATGTTATTTATGTTCCTTGCCTTGTGGTCATTGTTACACACATGTTTGGTAAGGAAGAGTGTAAAGCACGAAGGGTGATGCCGTGCCATTGTATATACATTATCATGTAAGGAGAGTGTAAAGCATGAAGGGTGATGCCGTGCCATATCATTAAGAGTAAAAGCACGAAGGGTGATGCCGTGCAAGTGAGGACGAGAGACATGCATTATGTTGTGATATCCTTTTCTTGCAGCTATCTTCATGTCTTTTTCTTGAGTTGTTATTGTCGTATTCATGGATTCTTATGTGATTTTCCATCACCCTTCTGTCTTTATCCTCTATCACAATTATTGTTGTGTTACCCATGCCTTTTATTTATTTAACTTGCCAATAACCTGCCTACTTCCTGATGTCATGATTGCATCTGTGTCATATGATTTATTTCACTTAAGTATAAGTCTTCTTCCATGTGAGCCCTTTATGTCTCTACTTATTAATTTATAAAGATCATATTTTCTCTTCCTTATTTGTCATATCTATCTTCATGCCTTCATCATGCTAGTTATTTGAAGTTACATTCCTTTTTCCTAAACGTTGCCATTACCTCTATGCTTTCTGCCTAGTCTGTTACTGATGTCCTTATATACTTCTCATTCATCATTGCTATTTGCATATTTCCTACTTTGTCATTTCTTTTATCGGTATTTCTGCCATTTGGTTGGTATTGTATATGCATAATTGGTGAGGATGAGATAAATGTACGACGGGTGTTGCCGTGCTGTTGGATTTGATTTCGTGAGTATAATTATCACATTATGAATGTTTTGAGGTGACTATTGTGGTTTTTTGGTTTCGCTCTAAGTAAAGTATTAAGAGAGATATTGGTACCTGTTGAATTGTGATTTCTTCCGGTACTCTGTTTTTGTTTTGTACATTTATTTTGTGCACTCTATTCTATTATACTCTAGTATAGTTCTGTCGTTAGTTTAGATTACAATGTTTATTAATAAGAATCTTTTAACTAAAAATCCTTGTCACTACTATGACGAGGTTAGTCAAGATACTTGCTAATACATGGGGTTGGTTGTACTGATACTGTACTTCTGTACCTTGTGTGCAGTATTTTGGAGCGGAGCTGTTGGTGATGTCGGGAGCTGACCCTGAAGATGTTCGTGTATTTCGGATAAAAGATGCCACTTGTCCATGGTAGTTTTAGACTTTGATAATCTGTTTATGTAGTTTTCAACTGATCGTGTAATTATTTGTATCAGTTTTGTAAATCATAAGTCTTAGAAGCTCATGATTCGTACTATCAGTTCTTGGGTTAATGTGTAAAAGTTCAGTTATTCCTTCTCTATTTTCCTATAATTTTATTTGACTTGTATTGTTGGTTAGTTGTCTTACCTAGTGGGTCAAGTTAGGTTCCATCACGACTTGTGATTTTTGGGTCGTTACGAGTTGGTATCATAGCTCTAGGTTCATTACGAGTCATGAGCTAGTATCTAGTAGAGTCTTGTTGATCGGTATGATGACGTCCATACCTATCTTCCAGAGGCTACGGGGAATTTAGGATAAACTTCCCATATTTCTTTCCTTGTTGAGCGGAATTGATTCATCTTGATGCGTAACTCTTTGAATTCCTTCCACGCATTCATATGCGCATGCGATCGCTCGGTATCGACGGAGCATTGATGGCGTATGGGTCCCTGAATGAGATGCGAGATGTGATTCATGTGTGCTGATGATGGGTCAGTCTGGAGGACTTAAGGCCGGGTGGTGACTGTAGCTTGAGCACTGGGATTTCGGTTGTGTGAGCATGTGTTTTTGGACTTGTACGTCCGGTAGTGTCCCTACGAGTGGATGCTAGTGGTTGGATGACTAAATGACGAGTAGGATGTGACTGCGGGCTATATTCGGGTGATTTGAATGTGATGAAAAGAGTCTGCTTGAGGTGTAAAAAGGGATAATGGGTGTTGATTTCTGTCTTGATGTGGTGTGTAGTTCCGATTTATGAGTGTGTTGGAAGGTTTTTTTTCATGTTTTTTGGTTGCGGGACGAATTTTAATTCTCATGCCTTATTGAGGAGTTTTGACTCAGGAAAATTAAGTGATGGCTTAGTAGCTGTGGCTAGAATCTGATATTTACATTAGATGGTGTCGAGGCTCACGGTATTTCTATGTCATTACGGATTATGCATTTCATTTACAGGAAGATTAAGTGGTGGAGGAAACATTGTTGGATTTACAGAAGGTCTCTTCATAATGGGTGCCTTGGTTGTGGTGCCTTGGGGTGCTAAGAGGGAATGCATCGGCTGATGGGCCTTGAGGCGGTGTGGTTCTTATGCTAGGATATCTTATGGCAAGCTTTGTGGTAAGGATTATGGTGTTCTCGCAAGAAAGGGTATCAACTGGAGGGTAATTTGGAAGGAACTCCAAGGAAACAAGGCAGTTTGATTGTAAATATGGTCAACACGGTAATGATATGATCGGTTCTTTGGGTACTTGCGATATGGTGGAACTCCACAGGTGTTACCTAGAAATGCCCATGGTTTTGGGAAACTACGTGGCTCGGTAGAGTTGGAGGGATTCGGTTCTGATATCTTGATTATGTGCAAATGGATTTCAAGGAGTTCTCAATGATTTCTATCATGGTTTGAGGTGGATATTTCCTACTAGTGTGAGGAACATGTTGCGTGTTGGGATTTTTTTAGGGATGAAATCAAATACAACTTTTCCGACCGATTGGGATCGATTTTTTCATGTACAAGGTCACAGTTCCATTTTGAAGGCAAGGTCATGAATTCTAAGACAGCACAGACGATTTCAGATGTCTGGATGGATGCTATTACTACTTGGTATTGCCTAAGAAGGGTGTACATTTCAGAAGGCACATTGTGATTTGACTTACAGATGCATCATTGATATTGCGATGCTCGCCTGTTTAGCCGACTGCTGAGATATAGATTTTTTCATATGGCATGTAAGAATTTTTAGATGTATTCTCGTGGGATGATCGTGTTCGAGAGATGTGTTAGACATCTAGACGGTGGAGTTTGAGATCAGATAGGGTGACTCATGTTTTCTATGGATTAGAGACTGAGAGTTCTCATAAGTAGATTGATTCGTGGTTGTGGACTGTGAAATATAGCAACATCTAACCAGATGATAATGTGTTATGGATATGTCGTTGTGGACTTTGGAGGGATATTTGTCCGTTCATGGATGACCAGAGTTGAGTTGGTGGCCCATTAGTAGGCCCAATAAGGATGTGTAATCTATATCGGGTCGTAAATGCTTGCTCCTGCGCAACTGTTACCACATGCATATCATCTGGCAGAATGGATGTTATTCACGCCTTGGTTTATGTTATATTTTTCTCTCTTATACTATGGCGGATTGTGAGGGTTACATGGTTCTTCGCACGCATATTGTAATTCAGTTTAGGCTTCATGGAACTATAGGCGAGATGGCCTTCGTGATGTTGATTTGCTTATTTCACCATAGTTGTGCTTGTCCTTCTCAGTATTGTTTGTTCGTAGTAATTCTTCCCACAGTTATATTTTGTGCAATCTATTGTGCATGATATTGACGCATATGTGATCAGTGAGAATGGGTATTTTGGCTCGAGGGGTACCCTATGTGGATTGATATGACATGATCAGGTTGCACGCTACAATGGTACAGTGATGAAATGTGAATCCTTATTCCTATTTCGTGTATTGCCTTTCTCTTGTTGAAAATAGTTCACAGTATGATGCTAAAATTTCCCTGCCTACTTAACTTGCTTAGTATTTTTCTTTTTTAGTTTTCTTACTGTCATCTGTCATGTCTGAATTATTACTTGTTACTGTACGGAGCCGGGTTGTGTGGGGCTACATATGATTATTGTTGATACTTGTCAGTGGGCTGCTTATATTGGATGAGATGAGGTTTCTAGACTCGAGATTTGCACTACCGTATTGGGATGAGGGAGGTTGGAGGAATAATACTATATTTTGTTGGGGATTTGGGCAATGGCCCTGGTCGGACGAGTGAGTTTCTTGGCTTATTAATCAGATGAGTGGTTAAGAGGTTTTGCGTTTTTCTTCCATCCTTGGAAAGGTATGAAGGTTTTGAACGAGGATCTAATCGATATGAGGTTTGTTACCGGCAACGGGTTTGTTTTGAGCAGTAATGGTGGTCAACAGTTCCTGCTATGAGTGTCTGAGTAATGGGGCGTGTTATGCAATTTCATCTTGGGGTTATGGTTATGACCTAATGCAGTTGTTCAGGTTTATACAGTGTGTAGATGTGAGATTCGGGGCTTCTAATGAACTCTGGAGGTTGGGAATTTTGGTTCTAAGGTTAAGGACCAAAGTTGAAGTAAAGATCTCTAATTATGTTGCAATGGAAGGCTTATGTGGAGCAGGGTGACGGGGGATCACCCTCGGGTATATGCATAGTAAGGTTACGCCGCAGTTTGATAGCTTTGGAGCGACTCTTGGCACGTTCGAGGACGGACGCGTATTTAAGTGGTGGAGGATGTAACGACCCGACTGATTGTTTTGAGCACTTGCAATTTTCTCGGTATTTTAAAGGCTCAAGTATCTCCACGTGATGTATTATGATTCGCGTAAGTCGTCGATGTTAGTTTTCAAGTTATCCGGAATAGATTTGGAAGAATGAACTTCAAGATTTATGCTTTGATTTTGAAGAGTTGACCAAGTTTGTCCTTTTAGTATTGTATCTACGAATGGAATTTTGTGGGTTTCGTTAGCTCCGTTGGGTGATTTAAGACTTAGGAGCGCGTCCGAATTGTAATTTGGAGGTCCGTAGTCGAATTTGTCTTAAAATGGCGGAAGTTGGATTTTTGGGAAGTTTGACTGAACTTTTTGATATCGAGGTCAGATTCCGATTCCGGAAGTTTGAATAGGTCTGTAATGTCAAATGTGACGTGTGTGCTAAATTTGAGGTCAATCGAACGTGTTTTGATAAGGTTCGACATTGGGTGTAGAAGTTGAAGTTCCAAAGTTCATTGATTTTGACTTGAGGTGTGATTCGTTGTTTCGAGGTTGTTATGCATGAGTTCAAGCTCCGAGTAGGTTCGTTTCGACAAATATAACTTGTTAGTAATATTTAGCGTCATTTGGATTTGATTTGATAGGGTTCGGATGTTTGGTTGCGATTTTAGAAGTTCTTGAAGTTTTCTTTGATCCTCATGCGTTTTGGCGTCCGATTCGTGATTTTTGAGGTTTTTTTTGATGTTTTGATCGCTCGAGCGAGTCCGTGTTATGTTTTTAGACTCGTGGTGGTGTTTGGTTTGGAGCCTCGAGGGCTCGCATGGGTTATGAATTTGTTTTGGATTGTTTTTGTTTAAATTTTGAGAGCTGGTTCTGGTGTCATCGCATTTGCGATGTTTTAGTCGCAAATACGGCTAATGCATATGCGAAGCAGCCTCGCATTTGCGAACCTGGGCTGCTGGGCAAGAGACCGCTTTTGCGAAGAATCTCTTGCATCTTTGATGGCCCCCATTTCACATTTGCAATGTTTTTGGTCGCAAATGCGACCTTAGCAGAAAAACATCTTTCGCATTTGCGATATATTGTCCGCATTTGCGAGGGTCGCATTTGCGAACCCCCTGTCGCATACCCCCTGTCGCAAATGCCACATCTGAACCTGTTAAGTGCTGAGAATTCTGAGACTTAGCTTCATTTTGATATTTTGAACCCTAGCTTCTATGGGAGGCGACTTTGTGAAGAGGTTTTCATACCAAATCATTGGGTAAGTGCCTCTAATCAATTCTCAAATGATATTACACAAGATTTAACATCAAATTCATAAGAAATCTAGGGGAAAATTGGGAATTTTGTCAAAACTTTTAAAAATGGAAATTTGGGATTTGAGAGTCGAATTTGACTCGGATTTGGAAACAAAATACATATTTGGACTCATGAGGCTATGGGTAGTCAAGATCTACTTTAGGACCCAGGTTTTGACCGGCAGGCCCTAGAGTTAACTTTTGTTGACTTTTTAGAAATTGAATAAAAATCACAGCTTTATTAATTAAAATTATTTCCCCTGCATTGTGTGATGTATTTAAGTCGTCTTTGGCTAGATTGAGACGGGCAGAGGTGGATCTTGTAAAGGAAATGCTAAATTGAGTATTGAATTAGTTTTATTGAGGTAAGTGCCTTGCCTAACTTTGTTGAGAAAATTTTCCCTACTATTTGACATTGTTTGCTACATGCGGGGGTGATACATATATGAGGTGATGACAATATATGCATGTGTCAGCGTTAACCATGCTCAGGGGTAAATTGTGTTATAAATTGTGTCTTGTACATTCACGTGATCTTCTTGTTTCATGCCTTACTTGACTCCTAGATACTAAGAATATAGTATTAAATGTTGGAAACTAAGACTTAGTTCATTATGACATGATCAAATTCGAAGGAAATTCTGAGATTATATTGATGTGTTTAACTCAGTTATCACTATGCGTACTCATTATTACATTGCTACGGCCGACATTCTTGAGATACTAGATTCTATACTTGGGTTGTAGATCATTCGTTATATTTGTGGAAATACTTAAATAATAAGGTCCTTGCGGGTTTATTGAACCATTGTTGACTTGGAAAGTTTTGATTGAGATTCATTTTGATTATTCATTCAAACACTCTCCGTGATGTTATTTATGTTCCTTGCCTTGTGGTCATTGTTACACACATGTTTGGTAAGGAAGAGTGTAAAGCACCAAGGGTAATGTCGTGCCATTGTATATACATTATCATATGAGGAGAGTGTAAAGAACGAAGGGTGATGACGTGCCATATCATTGAGAGTAAAAGCATGAAGGATAATGTCGTGCCATATCATTGAGAGTAAAAGCATGAAGGGTGATGGCGTGCCATATTATGCGAGTAAAGTACGAAGGTTGATTCCGTGCCATTGCATTTCATTTATTATGCTTTCATGTTGTTGGGAGTTCATGGCACGAAGGGTGTTTCCGTGCAAGTAAGGACGAGAGACATGCATTATGTTGTGATATCCTTTTCTTGCAGATACCTTCATGTCTTTACCTTGAGTTGTTATTGTCGTATTCATGGATTCTTATGTGATTTGTTGTCACTGTTCCATCTTTATCCTCTATCACAATTGTTGTCGTGTTACCTATGTCTTCTATTGTTTTAACTTGCCAATACCCTGCCTACTTCCTGCTATCATGATTGCATTCGTGTCATATGATTTGTTGCACTTAAGTATAGGTCTTCTTCCATGTGAGTCGTTCATGTCTCTACTTGTTAATTTATAAAGATCATGTATTCTCTTCCTTATTTGTCATATCTATCTTCATGCGTTCACCATTCTAGTTAGTTGAAGTTTCATTCCTTTTTCCTAAACGTTGTCATTACCTCTATGCTTTCTACCTAGTCTGTTACTATGCCATTGCATTTCTATTACTCCCTCCGTTCCAATTTATGTGAACCTGTTTGACTAGGCACAGAGTTTAAGAAAAAATGAAGACTTTTGGAATTTGTGGTCCTAAACAAGTCAAAAACGGGCCCAGAGTATTTGTGTGGTTATAAAAGCTTCTCATTAAGGGTAGAATTGTAAGTTTAAGCTAAATTATTTCTAAATTTAGAAAGGGGTCATTCTTTTTGGAACGGACCAAAAAGGAAATAAGTTCACATAAACTGAAACAGGGGGAGTATTATACTTTCATGTTGTTGCGAGTTCATGGAACGAAGGGTGTTTCCATGCAAGTGAGGACGAGAGACATGCATTTTGTTGTGATATCCTTTTCTTGCAGCTATCTTCGTGTCTTTACCTTGAATTGTTATTGTCGAATTCATGGATTCTTATGCGATTTTCCATCACTGTTCTGTCTTTATACTCTATCACAATTGTTCTCGTGTTACCCATGCTTTCTATTTGTTTAACTTGCCAATACCCTGCCTACTTCTTGTTGTCATGATTGCATCCGTCTCATATAATTTGTTGCACTTAAGTACAAGTCTTCTTCCATGTGAGTCGTTCATAAAGATCATGTGTTCTCTTCCTTATATGTCATATCTATTTTGGTGCCTTCACCATGCTAGTTAGTTGAAGTTACATTCCTTTTTCCTAAACGTTGTCATTACCTCTATGCTTTCTGTCTAGTCTGTTACTAATGTTCTTATGTACATTCTCGTTCATCATTGCTATTTGCGTATTTCCTACTTTGTTATTTTTATGTATCGGCATTTCTTCCATTTGGTTGATATTGCTTACGCATACTTGGTGAGGATGAGATAAATGCACTAAGGGTGTTGTCGTGCCATTGGATTTGATGTCTTGCGTATAATTATCACATTATGAAAGTTTTGAGATGAGTATTGTGGTTTATTGGTTTTCGCTCTAAGGAAATGTGAGAGATATTGGTACCTGTTGAATTGTGATTTCTTCCAGTTAGGGGTGCTTATCGGGCGGATAATTACGCCTAACGGTTCGTCTTAACGGTTATCGGATTATAAATATAGTAATCCATTAGCCATCCAATAAGATAACGGGCAGATTGGTATCGGATTAACGATTATCGGGCGATTAGGGCGGTTTATCGGCTAAACCGAATAACTTTTTTGAACAATCATAATCTTGTGAATACCAAACGACAAACTGCATGGTATAAAGCTCACAGTAACAACACAGAAAGCTCAAAGCTTTTAAAGAAACAAAGTAAGAAAGAAATGGAGGAAGATATAGTTGGTGATGTAGTACTCCATCACCTTTTACTATTCTCATATCATTTTATCAGATATTCGGTCATCTTTCTTTTATTTTTAAGACCTAAATCTTCAATTGTACTCGATGTACTTGTCTTGCATGATCTACGAAACTATCTGAAGTTACCCTCGTGATTTAAGTTGATCAATTAATCAAAGTAGCATAACTGTACCTCATTGATCTCATTCTCATGTTAAAAAAAACTATCCTATTGTGAGCATGCAGTGTGTGTATTTGAGCTGCTAGGGGTAAAAATATAAACATAAAAAATTTTAATGGCTAAACGGTTTATCCAATAAGAAAATTGAGTAATCCGCCCCCAAACCGTTAATCCGTTAATTATCAAATCTCAATCCGTTCACCATCCATTACCCCGATAACCCGATACCAATAAGCCATTGGTTTGGTTCGGTTAACGGTTACAGTTCGGTTTTGAACAGCCCTACTTCCAGTACTCTGTTATTATTTTATACATTCATTTCGTGGACTCTATTCTATTATAATGTAGTATAGTTCTATCGTTACTTTACATTACAATATTTATCAATAAGCATCTTTTAACTAAATAGCATCGTCACTGCTTCAACGAGTACATGGGATTGGTTGTACTGATACTGCACATCTGCACCTTGTGTGCAAACTTTTGGAGGGGAGCCGCTGGTGATGTCGGGAACTGGCCCTGAAGATGTTCGTGTATTTCGGATAAAAACTGGCAATTTTTCATGGTTGTTTTAGACTTTGATAATCTGTTTATGTAGTTTTCAACAGATCGTGTAATTATTTGTATCAATTTTGTAATTCCTAAGTCTTAGAAGCTCATGATTCGTACTACCGGTTCTTGGGTTAATGTGTAAAAGTTCAGTTATTCCTTCTCTATTTTCTTATAATTTCATTTGACTTGTATTGTTGGTTAGTTGGCTTACCTAGCGAGTCAAGTCAGGTGCCATCACGACTTGTGATTTTTGGATCGTGACAGAATAGTTTAGTTTACATGAATATGGAACTCGTGATAAAATTGCTTATATAAGTAATATAGAAATACAAATAAATAATTAATAAGTAGACATTGGTGTTAGCAATATTATGTCTTACTATTTTTTAACTATATAATAAGTAAAGGTTCCTTGAACGATCAAGGGTAAAATAGGTATTTAGATACTTATTTAGGGATAATTAGGTAATTCACTTCTTATTACTTAATGAGGCATATGGACCGGACCTCCAGGTGTTCAATTCCTACCAGCACGTGGGCTTGGCTTTCTCTATCATTTTGCCTTCTCTAGCAAAAATTTCTGTTTCCCATTTCTCTTTCCTTTGCTTTCTCTGTCTTTTCAGTTTTTAATCCTTTTCTTCCTTAGTTTTTTGCTCAGTGTCTGGTTATTTCTTTTTCTTTTTCTATTTATCTCTACCTTTTAGATCTTCTGAAGATTGTTCACAAGAATTGGTAAGTTTCATGTACCTACTGGATTCTTGAACTTATTATCGGATGGCGTGTCTATTTAATTTTTAATATGATGTATGAACTGAAATTTTGAAAAGATAAATTGAAGTATGGAAAATTTTGAATTTTTTTTGTGAACTTTCAGTTTTTTGGCTACTAAGAAGTAGGAAAATAAACATCTTTGTGTTTTCGTCTTTTTCCTCATCAATAGATGTGTTTAGATCCTGCTTAGAATAAACTTTAGTACATCTTAAATTTTCAAAATGCATATTGGTCATTTTAGCTAATATTGCTCGTGCATGTTTTTTCCTACGATTAAACAATTTTTCTTCAAACTTATATAGTTTTATTGTTCTATGAGATTTTAATTAAGCTGAATAGTAATAAATCTATTTACTCCACCTGCATTAGATGGAGTTTCTTTCTCCTTGATTCTTATATTCATGTCTCTTATTTTCTTTCACCATAGAAAAAAAAATAAAGTAAAAGATTAACAGTAGTAAAAATAGTAATTCTTATGTTTCATTCGGAGATTAGTGCTTCTGGACATTGTTTGATGGAAACCCATTTTCTTATCTTGTGATCTCAGCTTATAGAAAGGCATTAATAGAAAAATAGAATTAGTTATGTACTTATTTATTCACTTTTTTTGGTACAAATATTAGGAGTGCATGGCCTTTTTTGTCTATCTGCCTTCAAAGTTGCACCCTGTTGTTGTTGATTTCCTGTTGCTGCTATACTACTACTACAGATTCTCTTTTCTTACTGTTACGTGGCTATAATATTTCTCTAATATTTGGTCTTCGTCCGTACATGGTGGTTTTGCAACTATATTGCTCTTTAGATTTTGGGTCTACATGGTTTCATCTTGTCCACTTTTCCACTGCTCATATTTAGTATATTGTAAATTCTGAATACATGGTATTATTGAATACTTGTGATTCATTTAGTTGGAATATAATGGTTGCAATTTTAATTTCACAGGTTATTGAAAGTGAAAGTTGATCAAGGCGGAGGCAGTGGCTGGCGGAGGCAGGATCTCCGCGAAGGGGTTCAAAGACAAAAAAATTTTAAAAATTAGTGGGAATTGAGAACCTATGACCTTACAAAAGTTTTGAACCCCCTTGACCACTAAGCTACAGTTTTGGGCTGTGTCAAGGGGATTCAAAACTTAATATATAAAAGTAAAAAATAAATTTTGCCTGATATATACAGTGTAATTTTTCGGCGAAAGAGGTTCAGGCGAATCTCCTTCCGCCCCTGGGTGGGGGAAAGGGACAACTTCTTCGACTTCAAGTGGTAATTTATGCACTTGCATGGTCTATTATTATAGGCTTAGTCATAATGGTAGATGGTTAGATTTATATTATGTTATACTGTATAGATGTGTATATTTTATGAATAAATTAAATGTTAAGATTACAAAATTTAGATCTTAATACAGAAACTTTATGGAACACTAGAAAAATAGATGCCTAACAACAAAGCAAAGATAGAAGAAATCAAAATTGAGCATACGGGGAGAACATCCATATCCTGGCTTTAAAAATAGTGAAAAATATCTTAAGTAATGTATCGCATACAGACTAATGACACCTGAAAAAGAGGCAGCACTTATAAAATAATGTCGACGAGAATGTGTCGCGCGAATATCATCTCGGTAAATTCTAGATTCAGACGTGTACTTCTTCTAAAGCCAAAAATATGTTTTCCCGAAAAGTTGTTATCTCTTCCAGAATGATTGGTTCAATTGAACTCTAATATTACATTAATAAACTACTGCATGCTTCTATTTTGTGCTTAGCAAATACTTATTTTCGTATTAGCTAACATGGCTGAACTAACCAACTCAATTACCATTCGTAAGGAAGAACAATGAATTGACTATTTCAGTGTGTCCGAAATAGGTTAGTATAAATGAATTATATCATTTCCGGCATTTAGCTAGCGTTTGCCCATAGATTACCAAATTTGTTTTGAAAAATCTGTTTTTGATGAAGTTTGGCTTGAAGATGAAAATGTGTTTGGACATACGTTTTCAAAACATATTTCCAATTATTTTGGAAAAACATGTGTATTATGAGGTAAAAACTGCACGGGGCGCCCTATTTGGTCGCCTTCATTTAACCTATACCCATTTTTTTAAAACTTTTAACTTGTACTTACTTTTTAAATAACTTCAGCCCCCTTTCTCCTCCTCCTTCTCCTCCTTCGTTTTTTTCTTCTTCTTCTTTCTTCTGCTGCTGTTGGTGCTCCTATGGAACTTTAGCTCATGGGATGACTGTCATTAATATGTTTATCAGAGCTGAAGTTTGCCAGTTACAAAACAAAAACTTCAGCTCTAGAGCTGAAGTTCGCCAGTTACAAAAACAAAAACTTCAGCTCTAGAGCTGAAATTTGCCAGTTAGAAAAACAAAAACTTCAGCAAATAGAGAACAAAACTTCAGCTACTTCAGCTCTAGAGCTGAAGTTCGCCAATTACAAAACAAAAACTTCAGAGCTGAAGTACGCAGTTACAAAACAAGAACTTCAGGTCTAGAGCTGAAGTTCGCCAGTTACAAAAATAAAAACTTCAGCTTTAGAGCTGAAGTTCGCCAGTTACAAAACAAAAACTTCAGCAAATAGAGAACAAAACTTCAGCTACTATGCTTACGTTCATCAATTACAAACAAAAAGTTCAGCACACTTGGTTCAGCACACATGCTATTTCAGGCCCGTCTACTAGAATGCTGAAGTTTTGCGTGATTACCTTTGCTACTTCAGTCCCGTATGCTGAAGTTATATGAAAAAGCGGGTACACTTGCAATTTGTTTTGCAAAGTGGGCACAAGTTAAAACGTGACACAAAAAGCGGGTATAGATGCAAATGCCCCTATTATGAGGGATTTGGCCCAAAACCAGCTATTGAGCTGATTTTGGGATTTCGGATTTGGAATTTGTCCAAAATATAGGCAAAATTTATGGCCAAACATGTGTTTGACAAATAAAACCCAAGTTTATTTGGACAAAATCTATGGCCAAACGGGTCCTTAAATTGTTGAGTACGTTAGGAAGGTACGGAATTTTATGCATATGCTCTTTTGGATATTTGGTGTCAATTCTGTAGCATTGGGTGTTATGGTACTGCTTTTAATTTTGTTATGGACCAATTATTCACTGATTCTATCTTTTGATCCCTTCTGCATCTTCTGTGTTAATTTTATCTTTAAATTGACCTATGGCCAGTAGTAATTCACCCCTGCAAAAAAAAAAACTAATTTATAATGTGATTAGCCTGTAGTCATTTACCCCTGCTACTTATATTCTTACCTTCTGTTTAATTCTTCTAATTGCAGAATAAGCTAGATGCTAAGGTTGAGAAGTGATGAAGCAACTGAAAGAAGTAAGAATTATGGCCTACACGATCTGTGTGGTAAATAAGGTTTGTTGGTTGTTACTGCTTTAGGACCTTTTCAATTGCCTAGAATAGAGTAATATTCCAATTGGATTTCAGTGCTAAACATTGATTTGACCGTCTGTACCAATGTATTTAACTTGCTTGAGATGTTGATTGAGACATCCAGCTATACGTTCTTCATGCACTTTTAGACAATTTCAAAAGAAAGATATTATGTGTGTTTTCAAAATAGTTGTCGGTCCTTACCATGTGTTACCATGTGTTAAAGATATTTACGTCGTGATCCTTGACCAGTCACGGATATCTCGTATTTCTGTTATTGTGCTGCCCCCAATATTGCTCGTTGTTTGTCTCATTTGGTTTTGATTGTTATCAACCTCGATCTCTAACTCGGTGCCTTATCTTCTTGATTTAGTCGAAGTCGGCCTTAGATGCAACATTCTCGTCTCGATCAAATAGTGAAATCGGGTGGCCCGATTTCAACCATATACAGATAGTCCCCTCATTTTTTGGAGTGTAATGACAAGAAATAAATTGAGCCTTCGATTTTTTGGACCTCGACAAATTATAACGTCATCCTCGTGACGTAAGAAATAGAATTGATCGAAGCGTCCCATAGGTATAGTTCCCCAAATCATTAATGACCGTCAATTGATGGTCGGCCACTAGCGTTGTTGAACCATCGCCGTAAATCCATAAATAAGCCTTCTCCTCATTGAATCAAACTTTACTTTCACCTTCTTCCAATCTTCTAAGCTTTTACCTCTCCTAAGTTCTTTTCTACTAATCTTCAGGTTTCACTGTCAATCTACAACACCAAGTCTTACTACTTGCTTCCTTATTTAAACTCATAAAAATGGCAAAAACATCTAAAACAGCTCCCCAAAAGGAGACAGCTTCTTCTTCACGGCCGGCTGGTGACAAAATGACGGTGGATCCGCTCCCTAAGGAGTGTGTTCCTGGTCCGTGCAGCCTAAAATTTGACTTTAAGATCGAGAAAACTTGCTCGGTCCCTGGTCGATGCGAGCATATGTCGAGGTACATTTGCTCGATAACTGAGAAGTACCTCGAGCAGTTGAAGATAAACTGCAACTGTGGGAATAAAACAATGATAATTCCAACCCCTGAAGAAAGTATCACCACCCACGTGGAAGGGTATGTGAGTGTCTACACTTACCCCTTTCACGCTAGGTCCCCTCGACCCCATCATCATCGACTTCTATCGTCAGTACCAAATAACCCTAGGCCAAATCCATCATTCTATTTGACGAATAGTCATCATGCTTCGATTCTTTTCAAGCAAAGTCGAAGGGATGCCATTCACCCTCGACCACCTCATTAGGTTGTATTGCCCCCGTATCTTTCGAGGGTTGAGTAAACTCCAGTGTCGAGCAACCAAGGTGTTGTTCTCGAGCATCGATGAGGACAAGGATCGAGGCTGGATGGGTAGGTTCGTTTGAGTGAAGACTTTCGACCTCATCCCGACAGAGAAGATGCCATTTCCTGAGAAATGGAACACGAAGCGTAAGTATTATTTCACTGTTAGTTTCCATGCATTATTTTGTCCTTCTGCCCTATTAATGCCTCCTTTCACGATGCAGCGGTTGCTTGGATGCTCCGTGCGCTCCCCGATCTTGAGAGTTGGGTTCGGAAGCTTGCCTCGACCTCTTCGTACGCTGAGCCCTGCTGGTGCGATCTAGCAAAAGGCCGATAGGAGGCCAAGAATCATGGTAAGCCTCCCTCTTACATATCTGATGAATTTATCACGATATCTTTCTATACTTATTAAATTTCCTTGTATGTACGCCTAATTAAAGAAGCAGCTATGAGGCCTCCGTCTGGAGAGGAGGAAGCTTCAGCCCCGGTTCTGAAACCGAAGAAGGATAACAAGAGAAAACGGGCCTCGACCTCTGAGGACCCAAAGCCCAAGAAGAAGAAGAGCTCAATTAAAATATCGAAGGTAGATACTATCCCTGCCCATATACTCCAGTGGATGAGGGAAGAAGAATAAGAAGCAGTTGAAGATGCTAACTCAGTGTTAGTGACCCGAGTGAGGAAAACCATCGAGGTCCCCAAGGCCGTTGAATCGGTGATCGTTGGTAAGGCCCCATCTCGTGCTGAGGAGGCTTTGGAGAAGGATTCAGGCAAAGTCCCCAAATCACCTAAGATCGAGGCTACCTCCCATCAAACGACGAGCATGTCCGAGGGGACCGGTCCTGAAACCCCTATAGTTGAGAAGAATGCCCAATGTGACTTACTTGGGGCAGTGATGGTAGGCGACTCGCCAACTCTTCCTATCTTTTCTGAAGAGGCTATCCGGGATGCCCAAGCTTTGAGGACCCCTGAGGTAGGAAGAGTCCCCGGAGGGGAGGATCCCGTTCGAGATTGCTATGCTGGGGTCGAAGATGCTTCCAACCTAAATGACGCTTCCAACCTCTTCGAAGAGGCTCTTCGAATTCTGAACCAGGTAAGTCTTAATCCCTTTGTTGATGTTATATTCCTTCATCTTCTGTCTAACTCCCTTTCTTTCCCATACATGCTTTTTCCAAGTCTTGGGCTGAACTAAGTCAATGCGAGGCTGAGCTCCAAAGGCTCTCGGAGGAGAAGAATACCCTCAAGCTTCTCTATGGGAAAAAAGACGAGGAGATCAAGGACTTCCGAGTCGAATTTGCTAAAGCTCACAAGGAGCAGACCGAGCTGATCGAACAGGTAATGATACTCTCAAAATATCATGGGTTTGACTCGGGAACAAAAGCTAATATTTCATTATCACAGCTGCAACAAAAGATCGAGAGGATCGAGCGCTTCGTGAGGAGGTCAATCAGGTGAAGGCAGAGTCCTATGGGTGGAAAGAAGGCATGGACTACCTTGATGCAGAAAAAGAAACTGCTCTAGCCCAGTTGTCATCGATTGAAGGCTACCTTCAAGACATGGAGAAAATCTCGGCTTATGCAGGGAAGATAGAGGAGCTTGAGGCTCGGTTGTCTTTCGAATTCGCAAAGTCCAAACCTGAGGCCGAGAAAGCAAAGAACGAGGCTGATAAGATGGTGGCCATTTATCGGGCCGATACTAAAGCCGCTCAAGTCCAAGTGAGTGAGGCTACCGATACTAATCAAACTCGAGCACATTGGAGTGTCGAACTTTCTAAATGCCAATCTTGGAGAGAGACCCTCGAGGAAAGATGTTACAACCCATATTTATGTACGTTGGACGTTGGTTCATGCCATAAGTTAGTCGATGTAAATCTAAGAAGAGATTATATTTGAGATGATAAGAAGTCAATCCTATTGTTCTTAAATGATACAAGAGTGTATAAGGGTGATTAACAAGTATTAGAAGTTAAACGAATCAAGGATGTTGCAATCCGTATTTTTTGGTAAAGCTAGGGGTGCTTAATATTCTCAAGAGGTAGTGTTTTAAGGTATTTGAATCATATAATATCTGTATCATAAGTCTTGAAGTCAAACGAGTTATGAAATAAAAGTCGACAAAAGTTGTCGCAACTTATGTTCATAATTTTATTTAAACTTTAGGTCAAATGTTACTAAGTTTTTCTCCCAATTTACTTGGAATTACGGGGTGATCTAACCACAAAGTTGAATATCTATGAGTCTAGTTTTCAACTTATTAAACCGTTTATCAATACCACATCGGAGTAGAGAGATATATGTATTGTTGCGAGACTGCACAGGCTGCTAGGTGACAAGTAGGTGTGTCCCCTACTTGGTTAAATGAGGGCCCAAAAAGAGGCAATTTCGGGTCGGCCAAAGAGCCCATTTAAAGTCTTATCTCCTGAAATATAATCCTCCTTATATATCACAAATAACTAGACCTAAAACCTTTCAAACTTCCTCCAAAAAAGTTATCCACAAATCCTAATTGATTTTCTCTCTCTTTCAAGTTCTAATTGAGGGTAAAACCTAGAGATTGAAGAACCAAGATAAGGGCTGAGTTATCCAACAAGTAAGGTAAGTTTACTGCTCTCTTTCATCCATTTTTTCTTCTGTAAATTCATGGTAATTCTTTCTATACTTGTAAGAACTCACGGGACAGTGATCGGAAGCCGTGAGTTCGAGTTATTCACTTGTAGCAGACTGTTTTGTGGACTGTTTTGTGTTGTTGTTGGGCTGCTTGTTTTACTACTGTTTGTGGAGTTTTGGAGGAGGAAATGTGTGGAGAAACACCATATAGATGTAGGGTGGTGGGCTGATCGTTCGTCGTAACATTTCTGGGTCGTTTGACACTACTACGATGGTCGTTTTGTGTATGAAGAGATTGCAGTGTGTTGGGCTGTTTGGTGATTGTTTTGACTTGTGTGAAGTCATATATATAGGGGAGGTTCTGTCCGTTTCATCCTAAAATATGTTATGGTCGATACATAATACTTACGACGCTTAAACGATAACGATAGTGTCGTTTCTCTTATTGTAGATTAAGGAGTCCTGATATTTGCATAGCTTGAGGTTGGGCAGTATATATGCAAGGTATGTGAGGCAGTCCCTTTCCTTCTTTTGCACGACTCCGATTATACATAATGCAATGAACGAGCTTTCAAATATACTCTACTCTTAGAAGCTAGCAGTACTTACATTATTTCCCTTTTTATGGAACAATTGATGTTGAGGTTGCTTCTCTTATTCTTATGTTATCAATATTGCTGGTACTTCCTGATTCTTATAAGATTCTTGATGAAGAGTTAGTCCTAATAATGTGTACGGAGAATATCAACCTTACGACACTCCGAAGGTTCAGAATAGTGATTCCAATGGGTCCTATATGCATTATATATATTTATATGTATATATTTTACTCTATCGAGTCGTGCTATAGTCGGCCGGTTACGATACCTATTGTGCAACCACTGATCAGTTGGGTTTTACTGAGCTCCACGTGGCCGGGTACGTTTTACCGAGCCTATTACGGTCGGGTACAATATGATGATGATGTTTCCCACAAAGGCGTATGTTTTAAAAGTTTATGTATATATATGTATGTATCACACATTTCATGTTAGTAGCCCTCAGAGGTACCCAGATGTTAGAGGTTGTATATACTCGATCCCTGTTTATATTACTGTTCTTACTTATGGTTTACTGTCTTACATACTCAGTACTTTATTCGTACTGACGTCCTTTTTATTTGTGGACGCTGCATGTCGTGCTGTAAGTCCTGATAGTCAGGTCGACGCATCTCCCCCACCACAATAGGCTTCCCAGTTCAGCGGTTATTGGCAAGATCCCTTCTCCGGACTTGACGTGGTCTTGGTATGCATTTTTGTTATAGATATTATGAGTATGTCAAGGCCCTGTTCCGGAAATGTTGCATCACTTATGGTCCTTTAGAGGCTCATAGACAAGTGTCGACTCATGTATAATTTGGTATGCCTTGTTGGCTAATTTTTATTGTATAGTCTTTCATGGCAACGGTGTAACTCGTACCTTATATGTAGTTTCTTAGCAGTCTTGTCATTCCATGTGATGTATCTTCATGCCATTATCTTTCATTGTTGATTGTTCATGATCCATATCTACCATTTTTATTGATCTCGTTGGCACTTAAAGATAATAAAGAAGGTTAGATAAAATGTACGTTGGTGCTCGGCAAGTATGGCCTGGGTACTAGTCATGATCCTCCAGTTTGGGTCGTGACAAAATACACACTCGAGGTTTTGATCTTTTCGAGGAGATAGTGAAGGCAAAAGAGCATGAAGCTGATGCTAGAATATTGGCCTCTTCTGATGACGACGATGGTGATGGCATCAAGAGTGGGTCCAAAAATGGTGAGGAGCCCGAGGAAGAAGCTGCCCCCAAGGATAGTTAGGGGCTTTTCTATTTTTTCTTTTTTCTTTCTTTTGTGTAGGACCTTGATTGGTCTTTTGTAAATACTTTCACATATATAAAATATTTCCCTTTTGATCTTTGTCTCAACTTTCAACTTGTGAAAAATTCTGATTTGCTTTATGCCTTATGAATGTTGATACACTTCATGCCTTGTGAAAATTTATTTGTGAATTCGAAACTTAGGCAATTTGACCGAAGTCAGATTTATATAGTCTTTGTAGTCGAGTGAGTACTTGCTTGAACTCGAAGTAGGAAAACCCTTAAGTTTCAGTTGAGTGAGGATGAATTCTCGAACTCAAAAAGTATAGCGGCCCTTGGGCTCTTGAATTGGGCCGATATGGCCTCAAAAGAGTGGCTTTTTTCCCTTTTCGGCGTAAAAAGTTTAATCATGTAAAAATTTATCATGCCTTAGCACGAAGTAAGTCTGTACCCATTGAGTTTTTTCGGGGTTTGGTGTTATCTAAACCCTTACTTTTTTGTGCCTTCGCATAATTTTGTTCAGTACTAAATTGTTCGAAGGTTCGGACAGTCTGATACCCCTTAGGGTTTTTCGAGGGTTGTCGAAACCCTTTGGTTATTTTGCCGAGGGTAGACTTTTTAACCGGTTTATAAAAGTATTCGAAGGCCTGTTTTTATTACGGAATTCGAACGTCTCCGAACCGTGTTAGTTTGCCGTAGCCTTAGGATTTGCCTCTTGGGCTTATTTTTTCAATTATACTTTGAACTTATTCGAAGCATCAGTCCTCGAGTGGGGTGGCCTTGGCCTATAAAATCGAAGGTTGCCCTTTTAAGGTCTTATAGTCTCGAAGTTTAATAATTCAAACATGTCGATTTTTGGATAGCAGACCCCGAGTACGGGGTTAGTCGTTCGAGCTTTAGTTTTGATCGGCCCTTGAGTAAGTTTCTGCAATAGTTCACAAGTATGAAATTGTAAAATAGACAAATTATAAGTTAGAAATTTCTCTAAGGCATAGAACATCTGGTATGCTTCATTCAATAGGTTACATATGCGTACATGTTTTGTCATTAGGACTCGAGTAATCTACATGGACACGGTTTGTTCGACCGTTTGGCCCTTTACAGAATTTACATATTCGAGATCCTGTTGACACGAAGTATTTTACTTGAAAACATAACGTCTGAGGGTGATACCCCCCCCACCAACGTCTGAGGGTGATGCCCCCAGTATTCGAGAAATATTGTAAAGAAGCCTCGAATACTGTTGAATTTCTCTAAGTTAGCACGAACAATGGTTGCCTTGTTAAAAACCTTGCCGGAAAAACCTATTTGGGACAAAAATCGGTCAAAGGGAAAAAGAGTACAACGCGTGCTTTCAGACCTCATGATGTCGCATTTGGAGAAAACTGGGTGCCTTCGATCGTACACCTGCAACAAGTTAGTATAAAATATAAATTAAAAAGGAGAAGGTCATACCTTAACAATAATATCGCTTGAGGAGTGATATGTTCCAATTATTTGGAAATTGTTCGTCGTTCATCATGCCAAGTTTTTAGGATCCCTTTCCGATGATATCGAGGACCTGATACGGTTCTTTCCAATTTGGGCCGAGTTTTTCTTCGTTTGGGTCTCGAGTATTGAAAGTGACTTTTCTCATAATTAAGTTCCCGATTCTAAAGTGGTAAAGATCGGCTCTTCGGTCCTAGTACCTTTCGATGCACTGCTTTTGTGGCCATTCAAACGAGGGCGGCTTCCCGTTTTTAATCTCTATATATTATAATTTGAATCCCTTTGACATAGCCCAAAAGCATAGCTTAGTGATTAAGAGGCAAAATTCCTTGTAAGATCTTTGGTTCTATTCCCTCTAGCTACAACCTTTTTAACTTTTTCCTTTTTTTGAACCCCCTTGGCTGTAATCCTGCCTCCGCAACTGGATACCACGTGAATGCGGTGTAAACCTAGTTTTTAATAATTAATTTTTTTTTCAATCAATAATATAATTCATTCATTCAATTCCAATTTTTTTGAGACATTGTTGAGTGAGATTTTATTACTTAAAAAGGCTTCTTTCGAATGAAGCTACGATTACCCTTATTTCATTATCAACACAATAAACATTTTCGGAAAATAATGAAATTTCTAATTTGCATATACTTGGGTATATTAGATAGAGTAATTTAATTTTCCAACTTGTACTATTTCTCCTAGAATTATTAATTTTCCATCTGTAATATCTCGTGATCTAACTAGCTTCAAACGGGTCTACTGATACCTTGAAGAAGAAACTTTACGAAGCCAAATTTGTTTAGAAAATATGGTTCAATTAAATTTCAGTGAATAAGAAAAGAAAAACAAAGGAAGTGACTGCAAATTTTAATATGTACTACTTTCTGTTATCGCTTCTGTGTTAAAACTCAGAAAATCAGAAGAACTGTTAGAAGAAACAGAAAA
>MDKI01207379.1:0-17265 GCA_005239505.1 Nicotiana paniculata
ACCTGTTCCAACTGTCGAAATTCCATTCCGACCCCGATAGCCTATTTTCCACTGCCAACCGGAGGTCGCCAAAAACTAACTTTCGCCAATTCAAGCATAATTCTACACCGGACATCACAAAAATATTCCGAACACACTCGTAAGTGTCAAATCACCTAACGAAGCTATCCGAATATTAAAATCCGCATTCCGGGGTTGTTTCCCAATAAGTCAACTATTAGTTGACTTTTCCAACTCTAAGGCTATTTTTAAAGACTAAGTTACTGAATTCTCATTTAACCATTCCGATTTCAGGCCTATCGACTCTAACACATTAATAATAGAATAACCAATCCATGACAAGTCAATGACAGCAATAAAAAATGCAAGTTCTATGTAACGACAGACCGGGTCGTTACATTTTCCCCCACTTAAACATACGTTCGTCCTCGAACGTGCCTAGAGTTGTTCCAACACCACCAAAATTTGTTGTGTAACCTTTCATGCATATATTCAGAGATGATCCCATGTCACCTTACCCCATCTACTTCCGGTAATACGACATAACTGAAATTTCATTATCAAATCCTGACCTATAACCTTAAAACCAAGTTTCCACTTCTGAAATAATTTACAAGTTCAAATTTCCACGACTATAAACTGAAATAGTCTGAACACGTTGTATCAACCCATATCCGTAACCCGAGATGAAATCACATAATATACTGCGTGGCTCAACCACTCATAGCGGTAACTCCTAACCACAATAGTTGTTCAAACAACTCAATACCTGTACATACCCTCTTATCAAACCATGCCTCGTTCTAACACTTCCATATACTGCCGATGATGAAAGAAACACGTATAAACCAGTAACCATTCGCCCGATCAGTATCAATACCATCCAGAGCCATAACTTGTGCAACTTGTGCACTCAATGACCACATACCAAGAGTTCAATCCATTAAATAAAGAAGACTCGCACGAGAGGGCTATCCTGCCACTAACACTTACCATTACCACATCATACTAAAAGCCTGATACACATCGTGAAATCATATCACACAAATCCGACACCAAGGATCATACCTCTACCTAACTGAGCTGCAAAGCGTGATCCCATCCAACCGCTGGACCACATGACACACTCCAAACCACCTTGCTCAAAATCAATAACCATGTGAAATTCGACATCAATTACTCAAAGTGCATTACCAAAATCACAGGAAATCGGACGATACCGTGCCACCCGAACCAGAAAGAACATAACCAACACGTCTCAATCCTGCAACACCCAATTTCTTACCTTACTCAAATCTCGCTATACAGCCCTGATAGGACTACATCATATCGACATATATAACCAACGATCACAACTCCTCGAACACTGAAAGGTAACTCATAGACCACTCCAAGACACGAATAAGCTCAATGACAATCGAATGGTACATCCCTCAACAATAGCATTTCGGAGTCAACAATTCTGACTCGGTGCAGACCACATACCCATACGGGCCTACCAATAACTCTAAGTCAACTCTGGTCACCCACAACAAGTAGATAACTCTCCGAACGTTCATAATGACTGAATCATGACTAAAACCTGACTAGCTTTGCTCGCATCCTCGTAGTTCACAACTACAAAAAAAAATTGTTCATGAAAAATCCCCGTCTCAAAATCCATGAGGCGCACCAATTACCATATCTGACCCTAATTCCACCACTCAAATATATAACACATCCCTGATGCTCAATCATTCCACGAGGGATACCCCCCATAATTCCTCTGTGTCACCAAGAAACCTTGAATATCAGCAGTCGATCCAACAAGAGAGTGTCGTAACACCAATGAAGCACCCTTATTCAAACATATTGCCTTAAACACATTGTCCTTAATGAATGTATACTCTCATCCAGCCACCCAATAGTGGTATCCTTTACCTAATAATCTGAAACTGCTAGTTCTGACCTTTCTTCCAGAGCTGAACCACGACCTCACATATGCCACTCTCCACCATACACAAAATACCTTATACGACATGCAATCCCATGATAAATATGAGAACTTCATGCTCCCTTCCTATCCATAACAACTACGTACCCAACTAGCCAAAAACTTTCCATTCGATCCCATCTAGAAGCAAAATCACTATACATCACCTGGCCCTCACGCCCGTAGAAATATACATCTCCAACCGTGGTAGAAACCATCAAGAACTCCCGAATCACACTTGTACAACACCAAACCGTCAGGACTGAATATTTCTAACTCAACCAAGCTACGCATGGCACCAAATTTCAAGAGAATTGCTAATAAACACCTGTAACAACTCATTACCTTATAAACACCCAAAGAACTAACCATATCCCTTATCATCCCGATCCGACCTACTACCAAGTTGTCCTATTTATTCAAGTTTCTTCTGACTTACCTTCGAATTGATAGTTCTTCTTGCCATAATACCACAATCCTCAATCCCGACTCACCGCACGAAACCCGAGCATAAAAATATACCGTCTAAGGCTCATAGGCCGTTGAATACTCCCTCAATTATCCCCAAATGCAGCACATTAGAAATACTTACCCTGAAGAGACTTCCTACGAATTTAAATTCATTACCTTCACTTTCCTGATACTGATGGATAGAATCCATGATAATGCAAATACACCACAAGCCTAGACACATTTCCCGTAAATCTTAGTTCTAGCCCTTCTCACACCTTGAAGATCCTCGATCGCTACATATAACCTTGAATCCATCTGAACCGTTCTCGAATGCCATTTACTCTATGAAATTTCAATTACACTAACCAAGTGAACAGAACGACCTGAACCCACTTGCAATCCACATACTAGGAAAGTAATCCACACCTGTGAAGCAACAAGCACGCTCATACATTTCACACTCTACACTTACCAATACAACCACATCATACAGTGAATTCCACTATCCGTAAAGTACATTACAACTTGTATCGAAGAAAGTTCCATCACTCGAGTCGTTTCCTGACTCCACCTTTGTAGGTTATAGCTGATTCACCAACATACCTCGAACCGAAACCAATACAATGCATAATCATGTAATCAACTTATCAATAACGAACTCCCCCACTTGGCTTAAAGCCAAGGATCACGACAAACAAGACTATGCCCACACATTATCACTGCCACCATGCTGTGGTGGGATTCGACTAAATCCTCCATAAGCTTATATGACCCAAACCATCTAACACTCAAATCAATTGGCAATCTCGCATCCACCATTGTGATGGTCATGCCAAATCCCACAAGATATTTAAACTCAAATTACAACATGCATCATGTACTGATAGAGAGAACTTACTACAGATAAACATAAGGGTCACACACTTCAGGACAACCCGCAGGAGATAGCCCTACCTGTCAAATCTCAAAATGTTATCTCCCTATACACTTCCGAATATCATAGCTATCACACAATCAATATACCTTCCTACAGTAGAACACAACCACTGCCTGCTCTCAAGACATCCCATAAGCGGTATAAGAACCTGAAGCTGATGGCAATACTAACACTGGAGCTGTGGTCCAGGAATTCTTGAGCTTCTGGAAGCTCCACTCACACCCTTCTGACCACATAGATACCTTCGTTGTACACCACGTGTCCTTAGAATGCTACTGAACTAAGCCAACAATTCACACTTGGAGGACTTCGCACAAAGCTTCTCCTCCCTATACCCTTGTAATACCATCATCAAATGCCGAGTATGTTATCCCTGGCTACGAGAGCACGACAGGATGCCATCAACAAATACAATAACAAAGGGGTTATAACACGGCTAAATACACCATCAATCAAATACATGAACGTTGCTGGGGCATTGGTCAACCCAAAAGACATCACCAGGAACTCATAACACAACAGAAAAATCTGCTTCACTCCACAACTAAGCCACACGAGAGGTCCTTCAATGCACTCACAACTCGAAGCCATATCCTAACTCAATATAGACGTCAAATACTTAATGGTTCTTGCCACATTTCCCGCTATTCCATTCTTGCCACAATCAAACCACTTGAACACATCTAACTACCAATCAAACTCACCCCGTAGTCATCTAGTCACAAAGTTCCATCCATAAGGACAGCAACGGACATATAAGTCCCCAATACATATGCTCACACAAATGGAATCTTGACACTCAAGCTACAGACAAAAAATCCGGCCTCAAGTCCTCCAGACTGGCCCCTAGCATGCTAAAATCACATCTCATTCGTGGAAGTCACAAACCATCAGTGCACGGCTGATACCAAGTGCTCAGGTGCACGTTTGAATACATGAAAGGAGTTTAAAGAATTACGCTTCAGGTTGAATTAATGGATTCACACGACAAGAGTTCAAGAATGTGAGATTTTTCCTAAGGTTCTGCAGCCTCTCGAAGATAAGTACAGACGTCTCCTTACTGATCCGCAAGACTCTACTAAACCTGCTCATGACTGGTGAGACCTATTTAACCTAGCGCTCTGATACCAACTTGTCACGACCCATTTCCGGAGTCGTGATGGCGCCTGTCGTGGAACCAGGAAAGCCACCCACTTTATCTAACTAAATACAATTTCCAATAAAATATCCTTCTTAACAAGTCTGTGGATAAAAATAATAATAAATCAAAATTTGGAAAACCAGTTTATGAAATTCAAAACCCAAATCCTACGACCCCGGATCCAGTGTCACACAGTCATGAGCTGCTAATACTTAATACAACCAAAAGGATATGACCAACATAGTCAGAAAATAAATACGACGGTAGAAAAAGAAGAAAAGACGAGATCATGGTCGCCAGCTGCTACCTCGTTAACTCTGATGAAACTGCTGCTACTCACTGACCAGAGTTGAATCCCGTTGTACCTGAATCTGCACACAAGGTGCAGGGGGTAACGTGAGTACACCAACTCAGTAGTAACGAAACAAATCTACGGGCTGAGAGGTAGTGACGGACTAAACCTCCGATAATTCGAACAACAGTATATAACTTGGACATAACAGTAATATATCATAAAATAAACACGATGCATCAATATGTGTATGTAACCCTGCATACTAGCATGAATTCATATAGAATCAAGAATGATGTGTTCTCAGTAATCCAACTCTCATAAGGTGGTCCACTCAGTACTAGAATACGGCCTTCCGGCCCAGGGAAAGTCCATCCCGGATATTACATACACACAAGTGACACAGTCACCTAGTACTGAGGAAAAAGGCCGATCCAGCCACCACGGCACCCACGGAGGAAATCCATCTCCGAAACATAAAACCCACTGAGGAAATCCATCTCCGAAAAATAAAACCCACGGAGAAAATCCATCTCCGGAACATAATACTCGGACAAGATCCATGTCCAGGGAAATCCATCCCTCAATATATGTGCGCTCACTGGGGTGTAAAGACTCCGGAGGGGCTCCTTTCAGCCCAAGCGCTATATCAAGCCAACGAAGGCATGATTCCAAGATCGCTGCGGTGTGCAGTCCGACCTCATAACTGTCTCAAAACCAGGCTCCAAGCCTCACTCAGTCAGTACCTTCCAGTCTCACTCACAATGCTCTAACATATGAAAATCAGCCCAAACCAATGATAATATATAATAAACTAGCAACTTACGGGACTGAGGCATGAAACATATACTTTAACAAGACTGAGTACATGAAAACAATAATCACAGATAGAGACAGTAATAATCGACCGTTCCGGTCTGAACATATCGGCGTGAAGCCTTAACATTTATACTTAGCATGATTTCTATTGTGTTCAAGGTAATACCACCTTCACAGTACAAATATCAACCTGAGATAACCATTAGACAGTGCCATGGGATGAGCTAGGCTACAAATATTCGGTAAACGCCCGCATGCCCGTCACTTGGCAAGTGCGTCACCTTAGTTAACATCAAATATCAAATAGTTTGGGGTTTCGAACCCTCAGTTCCAAGTTTGAAAGAGTTACTTACCTCAAAACCGGGTAATATACTACTCCGCAGTGCCCTTGACTCTAAATTCAACCTCCGAGTTCTCCAGATCTACCAACAATCAGATGTATATCATTATAATATGCTGAGGAACTAATCCCAAATTGAAAGGTATCAAAAATACTCAAAAATCCCGAAATTGGTCAAACCCAACCCCTAGGACCACGTCCCGAAACTCAGAAATTTTTATACCAAACTGTTCTTCATCGTCTAGCGAGTTCGTACATATAAAGAACACTAAATTCGGAATCCAAATGACCCCTCAAATCCCCATTTTAAAGACTCTTAATCCCAAGCCCTAATTACCAATTTACACTGATTTTCCCCTAATTTTCCACCATAAATCCGACCTTTAATAACATATAGACGAGTTTAGAGTCCAAAAACCTTACCTCAATGAAGAACTATCGAATCCCCTCTTCAAAACCCTTCAAAAGATTCAAACCCGGATGAAATATTGAGAAAGATGGCTAAAATTCGCGAAGGCGTGTTTTTATACTCTCTGAACAGTGGTTCCGCATCTCCGACCACTTACGCGCACCTGCAGAACCGCACCTGCGGTCCCAGGTGCGCACCTGCGGAAAGACCCCAAAGTCCTCAGCCTCCGCACCTGCGGCTTTGCAGGTGCGGCAATTACCTCACACCTGCGGAATCCTCTTACTCAGCCAAAATTCTGCAACTTTGGTGCCACGTCTGCTCCTGTGGAACTGCACCTGAGGCTCCCCATCCGCAGGTTCGAAAACACCAGCAACAGCAACATCAGTAGCGACAAAACCATTCCAAACTCCCCGTTAACCATCTGAAACCATCTTGAGCCCCTCGAGACCCCAACCAAACATACCGAACATCATATATGATCATTCCAACTTAGTCGAGCCTCCGAAACATCATACATAACATCAAAACCTCAAACACACATCGAATTCAAGCCTATGAACTTTGAATTTTCTAAATTCCACCAACGATGCTGAAACTACCCAAAACAACTCCGATTGACCTGAAATTTTGTAGACATATCCAAAATGACATTAGAACCTGTTCCAACTGTCAGAATTCCACTCCGACCCTGATAGCCTATTTTTCACTGCCAACCGGAGGTTGTCAAAAACTAACTTTCGCCAATTCAAGCCTAATTCTACACCGGACATCACAAAAATATTCCGAACACACTCGTAAGTGCCAAATCACCTAAAGAAGCTATCCGAGACATAAAATCTGAATTCCGAGGTCGTTTCCCAATAATTCAACTCTCAGTTGACTTTTCCAACTCTAAGGCTAATTTTTAAAGACTAAGTTACTGAATTCTCATTTAACCATTCCGATTTCAAGAATATCGACAAGTCAATGACAACAATAAAAAATGCAAGTTCTACGTAATGACAGACCGGGTCGTTACAGCAGCCCAACTTTACTTCTTTATTTTATTTTTTTTTTTTTTTTTTGTTTTTTCTAATTGTATTATTTTTGTAGTATAAATTTTTTATTTTCTAGGAGCATGGAACGCAAAGCCATTGGAAGGATGAAACAGAAAATCACATGGTTAGAACTAAGTGTGAGGTAACAGCACGAAAGACCAAGCCTGGGAGAAGCCTGAGTAACCCATGAACCGCTAGTGCTTCGGCCTTTGGCCTACCAAGGAGTTTCTTTTACTCTCTGGTTGTAACCCATGAACTGCTAGTGCTGACTGAATGAGTTTGTGCCATGTCTGTGTTAGGTTTGTATGTATTATGCGCATTGCATTTGATGTCTAGAACTTGCCCAGTGTGTGTGCAAAGCGAAATAATAGTCTTGTTCAGTCTGAGAAGTGATATAGGCAGTTTTTTGTTAAGCCAGATATATATATAGTACCCACCTAAATGTGATGTATCGTAGTTAACCCTGTTGAGCCCATAATCCTGTTTATTTGGTAACTACATTACAAGTCGTAACCCTTTGTTTGAATCAACCATGTATTTGAACCTTCACCTCTCATGCGCACTTGAATTATGATGAAGTATGGAAAAGTTAAAGTGTGGGGTGGTGGGTTGGCTTTTGAGTGGAACAAGTGAAATAAGGAGAAAAGTGCACCGTTTGAAAGAAAAAAAGAAGTGTGTCAATAAAAACCATTTAAAAAGAGAAAGAAAAAAAAAAGAAAAAAAAATTGATATAATAGTTGTAGTGTATGAAATCCTGATGGTGATGGCTATTAATGTAATGGTGTTTAAAGAAGTAGGGGTAAAATATAGTAAAGTTAATGTGGAGTTTTGGTTTGACATAAGTATGGGCTTGAAGGTTAAAGTGTTTGTATTAAAGTGCTTAAGGGAGGTGTTGTCACTCTTATATCTAAATGTATCCTACCTGTCTCGCAACCTACATTACAACCAATGAAAGTCCTATTTGATCTTAGACTGAATGAACTCGATTAGTGGAGTATGACACTAAGGGAAAGCTTATGGTACGTCATTTGGGGCATATGAATGCTATTTCTGAGAGCGAGTGAATTTTTTCTATCTTGAGTTCCTATGTTATTAGAATATCTGGTGCGTGGAACTGAGCTCTTTGATTGGGTGAGGGCACATGATTCATAAAGGAAAAGTAATGTTGTTGACCTCCATGTTAGTGTAAGTAAGTGAATTGTAAATAAAGAATGGTATTTGTGAGTCGGTTATAATTCATGATTTATAATAAAGAATGGTATTTGCGAGGATGTCACACCTTTGTGCTTAAACTATTATAAAAATTCTTGGTATAACGAGTTAAGGGAGTTGCTTAATAAGTTGTGTTCATGAGTGTAGTTTAATTGCTCGAGGACGAGCAAATGTTTAAGTGTCGGGTATTGATGTGTGGCTATAATTCATGATTTAATGCATTACGTGCTTGCATTTTAAGTGCTTTAATGATAAAAATACACTTTGTTTGAGCGTAATGGAGTTTATTTTATGTGTAGGTGACTTAGAGATGGAAGCCGAGCTAAATGGATGCTTAAACGACGAAAATGCGCGTGAAAATGGTGAAAAGGAGAAGCCAGGCAAAAGCCAGCTCGACCAGGTTTTAGCCTGGCGAGGCCAGCTTAAAGCTAGGCCAGACCAGGCTTTAGACTGGCGAGGACGAGCAAATGTTTAAGTGCGGGGTATTAATGTGTGGCTATAATTCATGATCTAACGCATTATGTTCCTTGCTTTTTACGTGATTTAATGATAAAAATACACTTTGTTTGAGCATAATGTAGTTTATTTTATGTGTAGGTGACTTAGAGATGGAAACCGAGCTAAATGAATGCTTAAACGTCAAAAGTGCGTGTGAAAATGGTGAAAAGGAGAAGCCAAGCAAAATCCATCTCGACCAGGCTTTAGCCTGGCGAGTCCAGCCTAAGGCCAGGCCGAAATATGAGTTTTCCTTAGTACTCAACTTAGCTTTTTATTACTGGACCTTTCACTAATTGGGGACTACAACAAAAGGCTCATTCTAGTTTTGTTAGTTTCTGCCTTAATATAGGCATTGGATTTGCTCAAATAAAACCCTAGTCCTCATTCTGCCTAAATAAATTATGGCAGCATTGCACTAAATATATTTAAATGATTTTTGAGAGTTATTTCTAAAAGAAACTATTTTACTCTCCAAATAATAATTATATCATTCCTTTTAAGGCGAAGAGAATTCATAATTTGGAATAGCCAATTTATTTAATATATTGCATTGGATTATTTTGTTTGTTAGATGGTGTGGGAAATGAGACAACCGTCCCCATTATGAATTTCTTTATCTCTTTTCTTGAAGGATTTTCTCTTTTCTCACTTTTTTTCATATATATGAAATATTTGTTTCCACTTTCGAGTATATTTTTTATTTGTTAAAATATAACTACTTCAATTAAGTGTCTATGAGCCCGTTTGGATTAGCTGATTTGAAGTAGCGGATAAGCATTAAGTGCTGAAAAACACTTTAAGTGTTGAAGCTAATTTAATAAATAAATAGTTACATATTTGGCACAAGTGCTGAAATTGATAATAAGTTGTTGCAGTGTTTGATAAAAAGTGTTGATAAGCTTTATTTTCCTGTTAAAATGACTTAAATAACCTTAAAATTATAGACACTTATAATGTTGTAATTTCTTCAAAAGTTTAGAGTCGAGATAGATTCAAATACAAAATATTCTATTTGTCATTTTATTTTAAATATAACTGCGATTGGATAAGATAATGTTTATGATAAATATAATTTATTTTATGATAAGCATATAATCATAAGTTATATAACTTTATAAGATAGTTGAAGACCTAATACGTAACTTTATAGGATTCATCATGGACGAATAGAGAATACGGCAAAAAAATAGAGAATTTGCTTACCTCAAATATTAGTGAGAATTGCAGACTTGAAGAGGCAAAGGGTTTAGGTTTGAAGAAATAAGTGAGGCAGTAAAGAAATAGGTTTGATGTAGGGATAAAATAGTAAAAGTCTTGGTAAAACTTAAAGTGCTTATAAGCTAAAAAAGCATAAGTTGGAGTGACCAGCTTATGGCTTTTGCCTTATTTTTGGCTTAACAGCACCTAATGCTTATCAGCTAATCCAAACGCGTAGATAAGCCAAAAAGTGCTTATAAACTGGTTTGATCAGCTTATAAGCTTAGCCAAATACCTTCTATGTCTTTGCTCAACTTGCTATATCGTAAAATTATTAAAAATGAATCATATTCTAATTATTCTAGAGATGGGTTTAAGAATTTAAAACAAGTTGATGGTCTAGAGCATCTGTTCTTTTTAAATTGGCAGAATACATCAATAGCCCCTTAAACTTGTTCGCAATTTTCACTTAGATACTTTATCATAAGTGTGTTCCATTTAAACACTTCAACCGCATCTCCAATGTGTCATTTCAACACAAAATTGATAGGCAGCCAAAATACAAACATGCGTGTAATTCACACACTTGTGATATGTCAAATAAACATATAAATGGTTGACACATGTAAAAATTGAAAAGTGTAATTAAAAAGGAAAAGAGAAAACAGAAAAACCTCTCGCATCCCTTCTTCTTCTCCGACAAACCCTTTCTCAACCCTCCCCGCACAGCTGCTTCCCCCCGTCCAACCATTTTTTCTATATTAGTTTCTTTTAGAACTTTTCCTGACACCACTATTCTGGAAGCAACAAGGAAATCTTTATGATTGTTATACTATGTTGCAAAAAAGCTTGTTAAAGAATTAGTCATGGTCATTCATGGAGAGAATCAGAGAATCGCATAAGTTAGCATACTTTTTTCTTCTGTTTTTTCACTTGTTCTTCCAAAGTATATTTCTGGGGTTGAATTTGTTTTTCCAAGTTCGCTCCTTGTCTTTTTGGATTCAATAAACGAAAAAAGGGGACTTGTGAGTAGGAGACATGGTGAGGAACGGAGTGTTCACAGAGATGGAGGGAATAGAAAAGAAATTGGAGGAATTTTAATTTGTTCCCACCTATGGATTCTAAGAATTAAGTCCATGTTATTGCCCTCATAGGTAGGAACGTTATCGAACGACTGCTTAAAATCTCCTTTTGCAAGTTGAATGAAAATATATACCCCCTTTATCCTAACTCAATTTTTTTTCTTCAAATTACAAACAAAATCTTGATGCTAATTTCCAATATAGATTGGTCGGTTTGTTTTGGGAAACCTTGTTATCCACAGCTTCAATTGATAGGTTTGGTTGGGTTGGTCGGCGTTTGGATGGTGGAAATATTGAAGAAGTTTGACGAAGAAGGTGAAGAGATGGGGGTCACTATTCTGAAAAATGAAAAGAAAAGTTCATCAATAATTTTCCGGCAAGTACGTGGAGTTTGGTTTTTGGATGATTTTCATGCGTCTGAGAAATGTGAAACACTTTTCGTGCCACATCAGCATATTGTGTCTAAATGACACACTTGGGATATGGTTGGAGTGGTCAAATGAAACACACTTAAGATAAAGTGTCTAAGTGAAAAGTATGAACAACTTTAAGGGCCAGTCGATGTATTCTGCCTTTTAAATTCTTTTTAACATAGTTATAGTGAAAGACAGTAGGGGTGCTACTGATGATTTAACACATTATGTGCTTGCATTTTACGTGCTTTAATGATAAAAATACACTTTGAGCGTAATGGAGTTTATTTTATGTGTAGGTGACTTAGAGATGGAAGCGGAGCTAAATGGATACTTAAACGATGAAAGTGCGCGTGAAAATGGTGAAAAGGAGAAGCCAAGCAAAAGCCAGCTCGACCAGGCTTTAGCCTGGCGAGGCCAGCATAAAGCCAGGCCAGACCAGGCTTTAGACTGGCGAGGACAAGCAAATGTTTAAGTGTGGGGTATTGATGTGTGGCTATAATTCATGATTTAACGCATTATGTTCCTTGCTTTTTACGTGCTTTAATGATAAAAATACACTTTGTTTGAGCATAATAGAGTTTATTTTATGTGTAGGTGACTTAGAGATGGAAATCGAGCTAAATGGATGCTTAAACGTCGAAAGTGCGCGTGAAAATGGTGAAAAGGAGAAGCCAGGTAAAAGCCATCTCGACCAGGCTATAGCCTGGCGAGGCCAGCCTAAGGCCAGTACAGACCAGGCTTTAGCCTGGCGAGGCCAGCCTAAGGCCAGGCCAGACCAGGCTTTAGCCTAGTGAGGCCAGCTTAAAGCCAGGGTCCAGATCAGACTTTCCAAGTATTAAACACTTTCCCGGCATAACTAGGAGTGACTTACACGTTTAGGGCTTATTCCAAACATATAAATAGACTCAAAAATACAAATTTTATGGACTTTTGCCATTGGAGACAAGAGGAGATCGTGAAACAACTCGGAAGTTCAAAACATTGATTTTTACATCCCTTGTTCCTTACTCTGTAATTTAATTATGCAATTTACTTTGGATTTGATTACGATGAGTATGAGGAGCTAAACTCCTAATCTATGGTTTTGATGGAACCTTTTGTAGGACAAATTCTTGTTATATTTTTATATAATTGAGCCGTTGGATTTCTCTACTTGTTCAACTACGTGTTTATTATTGTTGATTGAATGGCCATCGATTGACTGTGCCTATTTATTATGTGTTGCTTGATAATGATACATATTTAGGTGGTTGTTGAACAACGTCACTCCTAAAGTATGTGAGAAATCAATGCAGCGGGTTTGAAGGTAGGTTTAGAAATAACAAAGCCTTGACGTGGTCATAATGACTTATTAGATAAAGCCAACTAGCGTAGTTCGAGAGAATATGTCTAGTAAATTATTGTAGTTGCTTGAGAGAGAATTACGGCACCTAAAGTGCTCACGATCAGTGGAGAATACATAGGCAAAATTATAGGGAACATAGCGGGAAGGATTCCGACAATTGGGGAAATCATAACTCTAGACATCCTTAATTTAGTTTCCAACCCTAAGTATCTTTAATTGTTAATTTACTGTTTTAGTTTGTTAGTCAATTAGTTAGATATAAGAATCTTAATATTTATAACTTAGGAATTGTTCGAGCTTGTCTTCTTAGTGATACTGAACAGTTATAGCGAAACCGTAGTTCTCTGTGGGATTTGACTCCGGACTTTTAGACCGGATTATATTTGAAGCGACCGTTTATCCTTTTTAGAACTAGAGTTGGGCGTGATCAAATTTTGGCGTCGTTGCCAGGGAACTAACAGTGTAGTTGTAGCTATATATATTGATAGGTTTCAAGTTTGAACTTTCATTTTATTTTGTTTTTTATTTCTGTATTTTTTTAATTATAATTGTTGATTTGAGAAACATGGCATCTTGGAATTATGGAAATTTAGGTGTAGATAATTCTACTATTGATCCTCATACATATTGTGAAGGAAACCACCCGTATCAAAATTATCAAAATACTCCCGAGAGCGAGTTATGTGCACCAACTCAATCTTATTTGTGGAATGTGTGATGTGTGTGGTGGTAAAAAGGTCACTTTTATGGTTGTGCTTATATTTCTTATCTTTCCCACCCCTTACTATGATGTTTCTACCTTTTCTTGTGAAGTTAACAGGAACAAAGAACCTGAGGATGCGGACCTGAAGGAGATCAAGGATATGTTAAAGCGCCTTCTGGGACAAAATAATGAGAAACAACTACAGATAGAAAGGCAAGAGGCAACTATTCGCAACTTGGAGGCTCAATTAAGTCAAGTGGTCTGATGTTTAATGCTCAACAAGCCAATATTGGGATAGTAGCCAAGAAGAACGTGAATTTAAGGTGTTAATTGAAGAGGTCAGAGTAGAACATCAACGACCTAGCCAACTACAATTTGAGGATGTCGGTGTTGAAGAAGTGAGACTAGAGTCACCCGAGGACTTTGAGGATATAAATTTTGTGACTCTAGTATCATTGATGTTGAGGATATTGAAAGTCCCGAAGTTCATGTGTTTGAGCGCAGTGGTCCTCATTCCAAATATTTTTCCACATTGGGCTTGGATGATGATATGGAAATAGAGTCATCCGAGCCAATTGAGGAGTCAAGTAATGAGGAACAAGGGGCCTACATTCTGGAATTTTTCTTGCTAGAAAGAGAGGATTACATACCTTATCTAAAAGCGAAGAAGTGTATAATAGTACAATGGTTGCTTGGGCCAATTAGATTCGTTTCACCACCTCAGGAGAATAATCATAAGCTTGAATAAAAACTTGGGATTCAATTCATAAGCTCGAGGTGGAGGATAAAAGTGATTCACGTCATGCCGCGACGTTAAATCAAACGCTTGTTAGGAGGAAGCTATCACGACCCATTTCCATAGTCGTGATGGCGCCTGTCGTGGAACCAGGTAAGCCACCCATTTTATCTAACTAAATACAATTTCAGATAAAATATCCTTCTTAACAAGTCTGTGGATAAAAATAATAATAAATCAAAATTTGGAAAACCAGTTTACGATATTCAAAACCCAAATCCTACGACCCCGGATCCAGTGTCACACAGTCATGAGCTGCTAGTACTTAATACAACCAAAAAGAAATGACCAACATAGTCTGAAAATAAATACGACGGTAGAAAAAGAAGAGAAGACGAGATCACGGTCGCCAGCTGCTACCTCGTCAACTCTGATTAAACTGCTGCTACTCACTGACCAGAGCTGAATCCCGTTGTACCTGGATCTTCACACAAAGTTCATGGGTTAATGTGAGTACACCAACTCAGTAGTAACGAAACCAAACTACGGGCTAAGAGGTAGTGACAGACTAAACCTTCGATAATTCGAACAACAGTATATAACTTGGACATGACAGTAATATATCATAAAATAAACACGATGCATCAATATGTGTCTGTAACCCAGCATACTAGCATGAATTCATATAGAATCAAGAATGATGTGTACTCAGTAATCCAGCTCTCATAAGGTGGTCCACTCAGTATTAGAATACGGCCTTCCGGCCCAGGGAAAGTCCATCCCGGATATTACATAAACACAAGTGACACAGTCACCTAGTACTGAGGAAAAGGGCCGATCCAGCCACCACAGAGAAGATCCATCTCCGGAACATAATACCCACGGAGGAAATCCATATCCGAAACATAAAACCCAAGGAGGAAATCCATCTCCGGAACATAAAGCCCACGGAGAAAATCCATCTCTGGAACATAATACTCGGACAAGATCCATGTCCAGGGAATTCCATCCCTCAATATTTGTGCGCTCACTGGGGGTGTAAAGACTCCGGAGGGGCTCCTTTCAGCCCAAGCGTTATATCAAGCCAACGAAAGTCATGATTCCAGGATCGCTGCGATGTGCAGTCCAACCTCATAACTGTCTCAAAACCAGGCTCCAAGCCTCACTCAGTCAATACCTTCCAATCTCACTCACAATGCTCTAACATATGAAAATCAGCCCAAACTAATGATAATATAGAATAAACTAGCAACTTACGAGACTGAGGCATGAAACGTATACTTTAAATGGACTGAGTACAAGAAAACAATAATCACAGATAGAGACAGTAATAATCGACCGTTCCGGTCTGAACATATCAGCGTGAAGCCTTAACATTTATACTTAGCATGATTTCTATTGCGTTCAAGGTAATACCACCTTCACAGTACAAATATTAACCTGAGATAACCATTAGACAGTGTCATGGGATGAGCTAGGCTACAAATATTCGGTAAACGCCCGCATGCCCGTCACTTGGCAAGTGTGTCACCTTAGTTAACATCAAATATCAAATAGTTTGGGGTTTCGAACCCTCAGTTCCAAGTTTGGAAGTGTTACTTATCTCAAAACCGGTTAATATACTACTCCGCAGTGCCCTTGCCTCTAAATTCGGCCTCCGAGTGCTCCAAATCTACCAGCAATCAGATGTATATCATTATAATATGCTGAGGAACTAATCCCAAATCTAAAGGTATAAAAAATACTCAAAAATCCCGAAATTGGTCAAACCCGACCCCCGAGCCCACGTCCCGAAACTCAGAAATTTTTATACCAAACTGTTCTTCATCATCTAGCGAGTCCGTACATATAAAGAACACTAAATTCGGAGTCCAAATGACCCCTCATATCCCCATTTTAAAGACTCTTAATTCCAAGCCCTAATTACCCAATTTACACTGATTTTTTCCTAATTTTCCACCATAAATACGACCTTTAATCACATATAAACGAGTTTAGAGTCCAAAAACCTTACCTCAATGAAGAACTATTGAATCCCCCCTTCAAAACCCTTCAAAAGCTTCAAACCCGGATGGAATATTGAGAAAGATGGCTCGCGAAGGCATGTTTTTATACTCTCTGAACAGTGGTTCCGCACCTGCGACCACTTACGCGCACCTTCAGAACCGCACCTGCGGTCCCAAGTGCGCACCTGCGGAAAGACCCCAAAGTCCTCAGCCTCCGCACCTACGCTCGACCTCCCGCACCTGCGGTTTCGCAGGTGCGGCAATTACCTCGCACCTTCGGAATCCACTCACTCAGCCAAACTTCCGCACCTGCGGTGCCACGTCTGCTCCTGCGGAACCGCACCTGCGGCTCCCCATCCACAGGTGCGAAAACACCAGCAACAGCAACATCAATAGTGACAAAACCATTCCAAACTCCCCGTTAACCATCTGAAACCATCCCGAGCCCCTCGAGACCCCAACCAAACATACCAGCGCATCATATATGATCATTCAAACTTAGTCGAGCCTCCGAAACATCATACATAAAATCAAAACCTCAAAAACACATCGAATTCAAGCCTATGAACTTTGAATTTTCTAAATTCCACCAACATGCCGAAACTGCCCAAAACAACTCCGATTGACCTCAAATTTTGCAGACATATCCAAAATGACATTACGAACCTGT
>MDKI01230223.1:0-11322 GCA_005239505.1 Nicotiana paniculata
CAAAATAATTAAATGGACCAACCCCCTCTAACCCCCCTACCCAGCCCACCCGGCCCCCTATGACATTCATTTTATCCATAGATGTTAAAAGTGGTAGTCATAAGATTAGGTAGTCATAAGATTAGGGTTTTCGAAAATGACAGGGATGAAAGGAAACTCGGTCTAAACCATAGATGCGAAGCATAAATAAGAAGAAAATACTACTCACAAACAAAAATGGCCATAGACAGGCCTGTGAGAAAGGTTTCGAACAAAACCAGGTTGAATCTCTTTGACATTCTCTCATAAATTAACAAAGTCGAACAACCAGAAGATGTAGAAGGCCGACAAAGGCCGAAAAATACAGAGAAACCTCATGAATGGTGAGGTTTTCCGGTGAAGGCGGCAAGGTTTTAGAGAAGCGATTGAGAGAGAAGGGGAGGGATTAGGGAAACGAAGACAACTGGGGAGAGGAAAAAATTTGATAGGGTTTTGGGGGGTTAGGTTAGATTAAAAAGGAAGGAAATAATATGGACCGTTGATCTTAGAGATCAACGACCATGATTAAAGAGGGTTTTGGGTCAGGTAGATGAAGGATTGGGATTGGGTAGGATTTGGGCTAGGATTTAAGATATTTGGGCTGGTATAATTTGGTTGAAACGAAATTGAAAGGGACTATTTGTTAAATACCCAACTAATTAATAAAATAATTTGTGAAAATAATTAACAAATTATAAAAAAATGATTTTCATGCATAAAAAATGGTTTAAAATAATTACTCAATATTATAAAAATAAAGCTATTTTCTGGTGAAATAATGTAATAATACGTACATGGGCTATTATTGCAAAGTTATTGCAATTATAACCCGAAAAATGTAAATGTTACTATTTATGGAATAATTAAAGCTTAATATGGATATAAGTGGTAAAATTAAGCCATAAAATTGTTGTAAAGTCATTTGTGATGTAACTAGTAATTATTTATATAATAAAAATGGTAGGATAAATTAATAAAATCCTTAGAAAAATACAGAAATTATGGAAAAATATTAGTTGATGCTCATGTACTATTTTGAAGATAGATATGCATTTTAAAAAAATTGTATAGGGAAAAATTGGGTATCAACAACACTTAAGCATCAAGAGTTGACTTTATTCATCAAGGAAGCTTGCTCTTTCATGTAGGTCATTGTGGATCCCAAACTCCTCCTCCTCTACTCTCTATTTTCCTATCTCACATAAGAATTTAAGCATTCAATCCAAAGATTTGCGAAATGTTCACTCATATCTCTCATGAGAATGTCGCAAGTACGACTTTAAGTACCATAGGGTTACCCCTCATGTAGATCGCCGCTAATGTAAGCTTACTCGACTTTAAATCACGTAGGGATTTTTCGGAATGTAATAAAGGCTTTTGGACTAAGGTTGGATACACTATGGTTGAGTGGATTCACCTTTCCTTAAGAACTCCATTTTTCTTGTTCTCAGCTCATGCATTACCTATTCTTTGAGGCACTTTCTTTTCCTTGGGGAACTACAGAGACTTAACATCACTCTTTCTTGATTATGACATTCATTTTATCCCTATTTTCTTTCTTCGTGCTTTGTATCATTACTTTTCTTTGAATCCCTTGAACTCCTTCACTTATTCTTTTTCTTTTTGCATTTTTCTTTTTTGTTCTTTCCTTTTCTTGCCTTTCCTCTCATCATTTCTTTTCTATTTTTGTGCCTTGATACCTCTTTCAAGTTCCTCATCTCTCCCCCAAACTTACATTTTTAGCCAAGTATTTCACAAAAGTGTTACGGAAAGCTCGGGTGCCAAGAGAGGGTCACGACAAAACGGGTAAAGGCTTGTAACATGGTTATCAAATGAGAAAGGCTCGAGGCTCAAAGGGATTGACTAGGGATAACAACATTGGTAGGCAATGGAAAATTCAAGAGGGTCAAGGAAAGCCTACAATCACTTCTCAATCCAAGAAAAACTTAAGATTTCGCCTTGAAACACATTCAGGGCAAGTTCTAGACCATTCGCACGGATACTTCGACTTGCAACAAAAACATCTCACCCCTAATGCAACTGGATTGTTAAAGATGATAGAGTCAAGGGCTCACAACGACCACATTCAAGATTGAAAATCACTATGGTTCAATTAAACCACTCGATGATTGCCTAAGTCAACACAAGAGTCACAAAGTCACTAACTAGAGCTATTTCTTTCCAATAATAATTGTTTTAACCATAAGCACGTAGTTAAGTGTGTTGGTACCAAGTGAAGCATGTTTGAATCTTCGATCATGACTTAAATAGGTCTTTTTATTCATTACTACTACTATTATTACCTAACACCAAAAATGGACTCAATCCCTTAAGAAGGTTGTCACGCCATACATCATTGGGCAGGGTCACCCGGTTCACACAAAAACTACCTTTGGAAAGAACTGTGACATTAAGAAAACCAAAGACTTATTATCTACTAAAACATAAAAAGAAGCTACTCAGTTCAACATTAACTAATAATAAAACACATGTAAAGAGATACAAAGAAAAAACTATTGAAAGCATAACGAATATACATAATGAGAGAAGAAAAGAGAGAATATATATAGAATAAGGAAAAATAAGGAAATACTATCAGTTATTACAAACCAATTGTCTCAGAATCATCAAAGTAGGTCAAATAAACTCCACCCTCCAAATAAAAATGAGCATAGTCCCAAATGCTTAAAAATATAAGAGTAAAGGAACGGTAAAAGTGAAGAAAACTCCCTATGGCTCCTTGGCCATCTTTGTGTCCACAGCAGTGTCATCGACCTCAGCCTCATCCAACTGGATCTCATCATCCTCAGCTCGGGGAGTGGCTGGGTTGGTGAACATCTGACATACAACCTCGGCCGTGTCAGCAAGGCCTGGCTTCTCAGACTAGCAAGCTGGTGTTGTATGTGCTGTAGGATCTGGGCCTGGATGGTACGGGTTAATCAACATGTCAAATGGAATGTCTCCGACTGTTGCAAGCTTGGTAAAATGTTTTTGGAGATTGTTGACTGGATTCTTGGAGCTCTGGGACTTCCGCATCTTCTTTACTTCCTTACCTAGCTCCTCAATCGCTGACCCATGCTCTACCAAAGTGTTAATTATGGTGGTCTGGTTCCCCAAGAGATTCTTCAATGTCTCTTCCACTGTCAGGGGAATCCGGGGTGTCGGAATGGATGTCTGTGCTGCAACAACACTGCATATGTCAGACAACTTTACAGCGGCTGTCTGCATCCAAATGTTAAGGCTCACCAGTGTTTGGGAGACTTTCAGCGTAGAGAGTGGAGCAGTAGGCATAGGCACCGGCTTCAAAGCTGAGGTGGAACCTATAATAGGGGCTTCTGGAGGCATTGAGGCTAGAAGTGGGGCATAACTTCTACATTGGTTGAAGACTCTGTTGAAGTAGATGGCATGTCGACTGTCTCTGCAGCTACCACCTATGGCTCATCAGACTGTCCTATGGTGGCCGTCGGTTGACCCTTTTTTTTAGAGTTGTGTGCATATACCAACTAATACCATGAGAAGAGCTTCTTTGCTCGCACCTTCGTATCAATTTTGTCAGCTCCACCCATGCATCCGTAAGATACTCAGTAATGGTGTTGGGATATGGGTAAGAGGTATCATCTTGCCCGGCGACTACTAATATGTTGGCTGACATCATGGTGCCCACATTGATTGGGTACCAGGCCATGATGGAGGCAACTAGAACTGCCCGCGGGATCGGAAGGTATGTCTTATTATGACACGGGTCTAGTCGGCTACATACGAAAGTCTTCCACCCCTTCGTCTCAAAACTCAGGGTGTTTTTGCGAATAGACACCCATGTTGTAATCCATGATGGTGTCGGTCAAGGAGCTTCCAGAATCTCAGCTATCCGCGAG
This sequence comes from Nicotiana paniculata, assembly GCA_005239505.1. Lineage (NCBI taxonomy): Eukaryota > Viridiplantae > Streptophyta > Magnoliopsida > Solanales > Solanaceae > Nicotiana > Nicotiana paniculata. The sequence goes on from MDKI01230223.1 coordinate 3,894, forward strand.
CGAGCTGCATCCCCCATTGCCAATTTATCCAAATACTGTGCGGGCTCAACATTATCAAACCCCAAGTAGGTGTTCAATGTATGCTGGTCAAAACACACCTTCAGGTTCCTCACTTTAGTTACCTTGGTCCCTTTCTTGATATGCACCACATTGGCGTAGAATTCCCGGACAAGGTATTCCTTCGTGTCCACTACGCTCTGGGTGAACCATATCCACCCCTTACACTCTTGGAACTACCTCAAGACTGCCGGATTGTACTTTTCAAGATCTTTCAATTGGAACTGTCGCTCAAGAGTGAGCGATCTCACTGGAAAACACTCACGGAAGCTAGAGAAGGCAGCCAAGCTGTCAAATTTGTCCTCCCACATCTCTTTCTTCTTTGACCGCTCGAGGTTGGCAACTGTAGCATCTCCAACTCGGCCATCATATGGGATGTCCTGAACTGAAGTTTCTAGTGCCTGGGGGACATGTGTAGTGGAGGTCTCAGAAGCCTAACTGACACTCTCCGAACACTCTCCCTGAGCTGATATCTCCCCGGTGGCCTTGATTGGACGATCGACTGCTCATGTACTGAGGATGAGTTTCCCTTAGAGACGTCCCTAGACGGGATATAAGAACTGGTCTCCGAGAGGTCTGCACCTCATCCGATACCTGTTGCTATCTTCTTTCTATTGTCAGGCTTTTGGGAACTAGGCCCGTGTCTCTTTCCTCATCTCCGAGAGGGGTTACCCCTTCCTTTTGAAATGTCGCCTCTTTCTCTAGATCGAACCATGTTCTGTACCAAGAAAAGGTGATTATTATTTAAAATTCAAGTTCAGATACAAAATGAATGTAGAGAAACACCAGAAATTATAGTTAGAAACACAGCAGAATCATGCTTGCAGGGATGGGTCTTGCGCTCCACAGAATTATCATTGCGTCTGCAACATGGGCATTGCGAACTGCATAATTTTCCACTGCGGTTGCAAAAGTGAATTACGGTCCGCAGATTTCTCTTTGCGACCGCAATTCAGACGTCACTAGAATGCCATATTTGATGACAGCGAATTGGCTGTTTTGCGGCCGCAATCAATTTTATGCGGTCCACACAATTTACTTTTTGGCCGCACTTGAGAGTCATCAAAATGAAAACTCTATGATCACAGAGATTAGGGTGTTCTGCGACTGAAATAGGAGTTCTGCGATCTGTACAATTTTCATTGCGGCTGCAGAACCATGCTTTCATATAGTGCCCTAATCTTTAACTTCTGCAGACCACAAAGTTTCTTATGCGGTCGCAGATTCCAATTTTTATGAAAAGACGGCCAGTTATGCACTTAGGGCTTGACATTTTTTTGCACTCTTTTGACATAGAATTAACATATAAGTATGATAATCAATTCACCCATTCCCCTTAGAACATTTATCTATCTACCCACAACATATTCACCCCAAAAGATTGTTCAAATAGATTCACAGGAAAATGGTTCAAAATTTTATTATAAATCTACAAATTTAAAGAAGTTAATCAAAATGATGATGGATATCATAGATGATTTTTTGCAAGAGATGAGTGATCACCAGTTGTTAGGCTTGTGAGCAGCTAATTTAACGAAAAATTGTAATTTTTGCACTTCGTGAGCTCGGAGAGGGAAAAAGGGAACTGTGCCCACACCTCCTATTTATAGTGAAGGGAGTCTAACAAGTGAAGGTAAGATGAGTGCGGCCAAAAAATTCCTATTGCGGTGCGCACTCCATTACCTGGGCACCTCAGATGCCCTAACGTTTTGTAGTCCGCAGAATTAGTTGTGTGGATGCAAGTTTGTTGCGGACCATAGAACTAGTGTTGCGGCCGCAGATCGGCCAGTTCTCTAACAGTCCAACTTCAGAGAGTTGACAATTTCCACCTTCAACTTGTGCGGTCCGTAATGCAATTGTGCGCCGCAGATCATCTTTTGTTGTAGCAATCAAAATTGTGCGGTCCGCACACTACAATTGCGGTCCGCGATTCTTTCCATACTTAGTCAATTTTCTGGTCACAATTCCTGTATTGTACACTCATCTTTGCAACACACTTCAAATCCAGTTAGCACAAAAATAACACCTAATTAGAAAAGAAGAAAAGAAAAGAAAAAGAAAAAGAAACATGGGTTGCCTCCCAAGAAGCGCTTGATTTAATGTCGCGGCACAACACAAATTACCATCATTTGAAACGAATTACCGCCACAACGTGGCCATCACCAAATATTCCCAAATAGTGCTTCACTCAATGACCATTGACTCAGAATAACTCATCATTTTTATTCTTCAAGTCCAATGCACCAAAGGGTGTCACACCCACAACTTCAAACGGGTCACTCCATTTAGACTTTAACTTACCGGGAAACATCCTCAATCGTGAATTGGAAAACAACACAGGATCACCCTATTTGAACTCTTTGTTCCAAATGTACTTGTCATGAAGATATTTAATCTTCTCTTTGTATAAAGACGAACTTGTGTATGCATGGTACCGGAACTCATCCAACTCATTCAAATATGCCACTCTCAAGTTAGCTGCGACATCCCAATCAAGATTCAACTTCTTTAGAGCCCTCATGGCTTTGTGTTCAAGTTCCACCGGAAGATGACAAGCTTTGCCGAACACCAAACGGTATGGAGAAATTCTGATAGGTGTTTTGTAAGCCGTCCGATAAGCCCATAAAGCATCATCAAATCTCTTGGACCAATTCGTCCGGTTAGCATTCACTGTTTTGGACAAAATACTCTTTTTCTCCCGGTTGGATACTTTCACTTAAACACTTGCTTGTGGATGATATGGAGTCATGACTTTATGAGTGACACCATACTTGGTACGTAAGGTATCGAAGTCCTTGTTGCAAAAATGTGACCCCCATAGCTTATGATAGCCCGTGGAGTACCAAACCTTATGAAAATATTCTTCTTCAAGAACACCACCACACTTCTCGCCTCATTGTTGGGTAGAGCAACGACCTCAATCCATTTGGACATATAATCAACCACAACCAAGATGTAGGTGTTTCCATAATAACTCACAATAACTCACAAAAGGACCCATGAAGTCAATACCCCACACATCGAAAATATCAATCTCCAAAATGGTGGTGAGGGGAATTTCATTTTTATTTAAGATTCCGCCGGCTCTTTGACATTCATCACATCTCTTGACTAGATCACTTGCATACTTGTAAAGAGTGGGCCCATAGAAACCGAAACTTAGCAATTTGGCCGCCGTTATTTCTTCACCATGGTGACCACCATATGGAAAAGAATGAAAAGCCCCAAGAATTTCATATTTCTCCTCCTCTAGTATACATCTTCTAATCACCCCATACGTGAAAATTCGGAAAAGGTAAGGTTTACCCAATAATAGTCTTGACAATCCCGTTTGAGCTTCTTCCTTTGGTTTGAAGAGAATCTATCCGGGATGATACCACTTACAAGGAAATTTTCTAGATCCGCGAGCCATGGCACCTCCTTCATTGAAATAGCCAAAAGTTTCTCATCGGGGAAGGATTCATTGATTTCAAGGCCATCATGTGGCCGCCCCTCCTTCTCCAAATGATACAAGTGGTCCACAACTTGATTGTCACTCCCTTTTCAATCTTGGATGTCAATATAAAACTATTGCAACAAAAGAACCTATCTCATCAACCGATTTTTTGAATATTTCTTGCTCATAATATAATGAAGTGCCGCATGATCCGTGTGGAAAATCACTTTAGCACCCATCAAGTACGGGCAAAACCTCTCAATAGCAAACACAATGGCATGGAGATCTTTCTCCGTAATGGTATAGTTGACTTAAGCACTATTCATGGTCTTACTAGCATAGTAGACTAGATGAAAAATCTTGTTGATGCGTTGTTCCAAAACAGCCCCAACCCCTACATCACTAGCCTCACACATGAGCTCAAAAGGGATATTAAAATTAGGAGCGCTGATAATGGGAGTGGTTGTCAACTTGAACTTTAACAATTCAAATGATCTCATGCAATAATAATTGAAGTGAAACTTAGAATCTTTCTCTAGGAGCTTGCACAACGGTTTCACCACTTTAGAAAAATCGTTGATGAAATACCGGTAAAATTCTGCGTAGCCTAAGAAACTCTGCACGCCCTGCACTGAAGTTGGAGGTAGAAGTTTAGGTATCACCTCAATATTTCCCTTGTTGACTTCAATGCCATTCTTTGAGATCTTGTGGCCAAGGACTATGCCTTTCTCTACCATGAAATGACATTTCTCCCAATTTAGCACCAAATTCGTTTCTTCACATCTTGCCAATACTTTATCCAAATTAGCCAAACAATCATCAAAGGAATCCCAACCACCGAGAAGTCATCCATTAAGATTCAAGGTAGTCCTCTACCATGTCCGTGAAGATAGCCATCATACACCTTTGAAAAGTTGCCGATGCATTACATAACCAAATGACATTTGCTTGAAGGCGAAAGTACCATAGGGACATGTAAAAGTTGTTTTCTCTTGATCCTCTGAAACAATAAGGATTTTTTTGTAGCCCGAATACCCTTCAAGAGAGAAATATAAATCACGACCGGCCAACCTATCCAGCATTTGGTATAAGAAAGGAAGAGGGAAACGATCCTTCCTTGTGAATTTGTTGAGCTTGCGATAGTCCATACACACTCTCCATCCAGTCACCGTTCTTGTAGGAATCAACTCATCTTTGTCATTGGTGACCACCGTCATGCCCCCTTTCTTTGGGACACATTGAACCGGAGAAGTCTACGAACTATCGGAAATGGGGTGCACAACCATGACATCCAACCACTTGATAATCTCCTTTTGAAAACCTCTTGTATGGATTTATTTAGTCTCCTTTGATGTTCAATATATGGTTTGGTGCCTTCCTCGAAATTGATCTATGCATGCAGAAGGCGAGTCTTATCCCCCGAATATTCGCCAATGTCCACCCAATAGCCTTCTTCCTCTTTTGTAGCATCACCAATGTAGAATCTACCTGCATGTTAGTCAAACAAGAGGAAAGAATAACCAGTAAAGTAGAACAAGGGCCAAGAAACTGATACCGAAGATGTGGAGGCAATGGCTTCAACTCCAAGGTAGGAGGATCTTCAATTCAAGGCTTTGTAGGAGGAGTTTTCCTATTTTCAAGATCCAAGGAGAGTTTCTTTGGTGCATAATTGTACGACCCCATTCCTTGCAAAGAATTCACGCATTCCATGAAGCCATTCATCTTTTCATCATCAAAGTTGAGCAATATGGCCTCCAACCTATCACCCACATGATCGTGGCACTTGTATCATCAACAATCACATCGTTCACCAAGTCCACGAAAGAGAATACCTCATTGCTATTGGGTTTCCTCATGGACTTACATACATGGAAGACCACTTTTTCATCACCAACCAGAAAAGTAAGTTCTCCGGCTTCAACATCACAAAGAGCCTTCCCTGTAGCAAGGAAAGGTTTACCAAGAATAATCGGCACTTTATAATTAAATTCACAATCAAGAATGACAAAATCCGCCAGAAGAATGAATTTATCAGCACGAACCAAAACATCCTCAATCACTCCCAAAGGTCTTTTCATAGTGTAGTCGGCCATTTGCAATCTCATAGAGTTGGGCCTTAGTTTCCCAATTCCTAATGTCTTGAAAACTGAATAGTGCATCAAATTGATACTTGCCCTAAGATCACAAAGAGCTTTTGCAAACTCGGCCCTTCCAATTGTACAAGGAATCGTGAAAGCAACGGGATCCTTCAACTTGGAAGCCATTGAATGCACAATTGCAATCACTTGATGAGTCATTTTAATAGTTTCAACATTCATTGACAGCTTCTTCATCACAAGATTCCTAATGAACTTTGCATAGTCGGGCATTTTCTACAAGGCTTCAATTAATGGCACAAATAAACTTCTTGAATTGGTTTTCACCATTTTGATTTGCGAGTCTTTGAGGTTATGGAGGTGGAGGCTTAGGTAATGGTGCCTTAGCCTTTTGCACTACCGGCTCCGACATGTCAATATTGTGATCCTTAGACGGGTTGAAATCCTCTTGTGTTTCTTACACGCTATCATCAATATCAATCTGAACCTCATCATTAGATTTCTAAACATTGTTTGGGATCTCCTATTCTTGCATTACTTGCTCTTCATCCACAAGTTGCCTTTGGCTTGTGGTGGGTGCATTCCCACCTTTTCCACTCCTTGTCGTAGCGGCCATGGCATGCCTCGTGTTTTTCCCACCCTTCGGGTTCACGACCGTGTCACCTTGTAGTCCCCCTTAGGACGAGTATTTAGTGCTTGAGAGATTTGCTCCATTTGAACTTCCAAGTTATTGATTGATGTATTGTGTGAGGCAAGTTGGGCATCAGAATCGACATTCTTTCCCATCATTTGCTTGAACATATTTTCAATTCGCCCCATTTCATTATTGGAAGAACTTGGGCCATGGGAAGGATAAGGAGGCGGGTTGCTCGATTGTTGATACATCGGGGGCCTTTGAAAACCCGACCCCCGATTGCCTTGATTATTGTTCCATACGCCTTGATTGTTACCTCCCCAATTCCCTTGATTGTTGCCACTCCAATTTCCTTCATTATTATTGTCATGCCAATTCCCTTGATTGTTCCCACCATTCCAATTACCTTGGTTGTTATAATTCGTTGACTTGGGCCTTGGAAATTGTTTTGCTGCCTTTGAAAGTTGTTCACATATTGCACTTCCTCTTCTTGTTCATTGTAAGATTCATCTTGATCAAACCCACTATCTTCTTGCACATAATTGTCCACTAGGTTTTGCACTTGTGGACCCTTGGTCCTTCTTTTGTTCACCATCATGTTTACTCCCTCCATGGCATTAACTCGCTTAGGACTTTGCACTTGTTGAAGTTGAGCCTTCGCTAATTGATTCATAGTGGTGGTCAATTCGGAAATGGCTTGTCCATGGTCATGAAACTCTTTATGGAGGTGAATCACATTTGGATCACCTTGAGGAACATTATCCTGACTTTTCCATGCCGATGATGTGTCCGCCATTTCATCTAAAATCTCACAAGCTTCCGCATATGGCATTGTCATGAAATTTACACCGGCAAGTTGATTCACCACGCATTGATTGGTCGTATTGACCCCCTATAGAAAGTTTGTTGAATCATATTATCTGTCATGTCGTTATTGGGTCACTCTTTGACCATTGTTCTATACCGCTCCCATATCTCAAGTAACGACTCATAAGGCTCTTGCTTAAATTCTAGAATCTCGTCTCTAAGAGTAGCTATATGCCCGGGAGAAAAGAACTTGGTAATATATTTCTCTGACAACTCATCCCAAGTATGGATGGAATGGTTTGGAAGATCTTTCCAACCAATCTAAGGCTTTTCCTCATAGAGAGAAGGGAAAAAGCCTTAACCTTAAAGCATCCTCGGAGACTTTTGTTTGTTTACCCC
>MDKI01172696.1:0-17475 GCA_005239505.1 Nicotiana paniculata
CAATCTCTCCTTTTTCCCTTTCAACATCATCATATTCAAGAGCTCATAGATTTTCATTTCAGTTGATATCGATCACATTTCATCCTTATTACCTCGGCCACCCTTATTACCTCACACCTCATGAAGCTTATTGCTTTATGTTGCGGCGCGCAACCTGATCCCCCTGACAATCATATTTCATAACAGCAACCACAAACAATTACATCACAAGAATTATCCTTTCAAGGAATACAATTTCATATTAACAGCTCATTTAATTGGGCCCGAGGCCCCACAACATTTATCAAGTAGAAAATTCCATGAACACGGTACTGCCACATTTGCTCAATTCAGTTACATTATTTCATAATACTCCTTTCATTATTTTTCCACGTATGGTTTTCAACTATTTCCACATTCTCACATAAGGTGCACATACCACATATTAGAACCCAACAAGAGGATTCTACGAAGGTTAAAGTTAGCCATACATACCTCAAAGAGCTTTTCCTTAGGTTTATACAACACACCAACACCTCTAGCCATAACAATCTATAAGAAGATAGCGGAAATCGATTAATAATTAGGAAGATTACCCATGGTATAACTCTCTTAGGAATTTCATCAAACACCTAGCATGTGAAGTAGACTACAAGGTTTAGAAATGGCAATCTCTTCTTCCTTCACCCAATTTTTAACATGAACTACCCAAATTAGTTCTTTAATAGCACATACTACAACTTATCCCACATGTATGGCCTATTTCTAACCCTCACAACATATTTAAAAACGTAACTTCTTGCATGAAATGTTTGGAAGTAGAACTTACCCGGATGATAGTGAGCTAGAGATTAGCAAGCTTGATGATTGGGAGGCTAGGTTCCTTCTTTATCTCTCTAAAATGCTCTCACCTCTCTCTAGATTCAGTGTAAAAATAGTCCCAAGTGAAGTCCCAAAGCTTATTTATCAAAGTGGGTTCGGATATGAAAAGTTCCAAAAATGACCCCCCCCAAGTCAATTATGCTATAGCATAATCGACAGCATAATCAACTATGTTATAGCATAATCAACATGTGGGCAGCATAATCATTATGCTATAGCATAATCGACAGCATAATCAACTATGCAATAGCATAATCAATATGCGACAACATAATGGTTTTGCCCGATTCTGCCCCATTATGCGACACAAATGCGGTCCGCATAGTCGTTTCGCGATCGCAAAAATGGTCGCAAATCTAGCCTTTGGTAATTTGATAATAACTTTGTGTAGGAATAGACAAATGACGAATGGTTTGAAGAGTTGGAAACTAGACTCAAATACCTTTCATTTTATAGGTTATTCATCACATAATACCTTATATATAATTATATATGCTCGTTCAAAGTGTGGACTAGTGCAAGTACCTTTGGAATTTTAGCCTATTATGAAATTTTCCCACTTGGCTTGGACTTAGGCCTCTCCTTGGACCCTACCTTACTTATTATATGACTCATACACTTATTCACCACATCCCATTCATTTACATCATATTTAAAGCACATAAAATATTATAATTAGTCTACCTGACACCCCGAATCCTATATTGCTTAGCAAATTTTTTCCGGGGTCTTACACTATAATAGAAAAACTTTGGTTGATGCCGAAACGAGGTATCCCCACCTCGAGAAGCTAGCCTTGTCTTTGGTTGTAGATTCATGAAAGCTTAGACCCTATTTCCAGTGCCACCCTATTCGGTGGTCATAAACTTTCCTCTAAGGAGTATTCTACACAAACTCGAGCTGTCGGGCAAATTAGCTAAGTGGACTATAGAATTGAGCAAGCATGAAATAACCTATCAACCGTGAACGACGATAAAGTCGCAAGTACTCGCTGACTTCAACACAAAAATAACGCCTGAAGTTGAAAAAGAAGCCGCCTGTACTTCTCCCAAAATACACGATCTATGGGTTTTGTATACCGATGGCGCCTCTAACGCGTCTGGGTCAGGACTAGGACTCATGCTCGAGGTCCCAACAGGCGAAATAATTCACCAGTACATAAGATGCCCATATATGACTAACAATGAGGACGAGTACGAGGCCGTAATTGCAAGATTGAAGTTGGCACTCAAGTACGGAGTAAAGTGAATCATCCTACACTGCGTCTCTTAACTCGTCGTCAATCAAGTCATAGGGACTTTCCAAATCAAGGAGCAAATACTTCAAAATACGAGGCCGAGATCTGCAAGTTGTTACCCGAGTTCGACGAATGCCAGCTCGACCAAATCCCTCGAGCATAAAATATCTAAGCAGATGGCCTCGCCAAACTAGCGACAACCACTAAAAGCATAACTGAAGAAGGGAACGTGGTCACTCTCTTCACTCGTCAATTGTTTAAATTGAGGTACGAATTATAAACCTAACTTGGGACTAAAGCAACCATATTATCACAGAAATCAATTGTGACAACGGACCTCAGTTCACCGGAAAAAAGATCATCGAGTTCTTCAAGAAATGGCACATCAAAAGAATACTCTCCACGCCATACCACCCCGCAGGAAACGGGCAAGCGGAGTCTTCCAACAAGTCAATATTGAATACCCTGAAGAAGAAACTCGAGAACGCCAAGGGACCGTGGCCGTAGTTGCTGCCAAAAGTACTATGGGCATACCGCACAACGCCAAAAACAAGCACATGGGAAACACCGTACTCACTAGTCTATGGGACTGATGCAGTAATATTAGTCGAGGTCGGAGAACTAAGTCTAAGGTACTCACACAAGAGCGGGCCGAGCAACGACGAGAGCATGAGACAAGACCTTGATGAGGCCGAAGAGCGAACAAACATGGCTTACAGAAGGATGGTTCCCAGAAACAACAAACAGAGCGACACTATAACAAAAAATCCAAGGTCAGACCGCTTAAAGTCGGGGACTATGTACTCAAAGCCAAAACACAGGCAAGCAAGGATCCACGGTAAGGAAAGCTGGGGACTAATTGGTACGACCCATACAAATTACGGCGGCATCAAGCATAGGGTCGTTCCAACTTGAAATGATGGAAGGAAAACTACTACCAAACAACTGTAATATCTCCCACCTCAAGTACTTCAACTTCTAAGGAAAGATGTCCTCCGAGCCGTACTCTTTTTCCTCACATGAGTTTTGTTCCAATTGAGTTTTCTTGGGGAGGTTTTTATGAGGCGAAGAAGATAATATTTCAAAGTTAAGCACAAGTTCATTTCCCGACCCCTCAAATACTTCTCCAGGTCGACCAATGAAGGGACTAGATAGATAGGGATTGGAATACCAGCCCGGAAAACAAAAACATGTAAACTTCTCCAGTATACATATATGCAAGCAAAGTATGCAAATACATGATGTTAGTCTGTCTCCACTAAGTTTAACACTGCAACAGTCAAGGCACTCACATTCGACCTCGCTCGAATTAACTCACATTCGACCTTGTTCGAATTAATTAAGAGTAACATTTGACCTCGTTCGAATTAACTCACATTCGACCTCGCTCGAATTAACTCACATTCGACCTTATTTGAATTAATTAAGAGTAATATTCGACCTCGCTCGAATTAACTCACATTTGACCTCGCTCGAATTAACTCACGTTCTACCTCATTCGAATTAATTAAGAGTAACATTCAACCTCACTTGAATTAACTCACGTTTGACCTCGCTTGAATTACCTCACATTCGACCTTGTTCTAATTAATTAAGAGTAATATTCGACCTTGCTCAAATTAACTCACATTCGACCTCGTTCGTACTAATTAAGAGTAACATTCGATCTCGCTCGAATTAACACACATTCGACCTCGTTCAAATAAATTTAGAGTAATATTCGACCTTACTCGAATTCAACTTACACTCGACCTAGCTCGAGTTTGATTTACAGTTAACCTCGTTTGAGTTAATTATAGGGACGTGGGACGTCACCCGAATTCAATCAAAGATATACTCGACCATGTTCGAGCTAGCACGTACCGACATAGTTCTTTTAATTAAACCAATCACATGAAGAAAATATTCAAAGAAAAAGCAAAGACTCAGAAACGTACAACAAAAATAACATTTCAATTCAAAAAGTATCTTACAAGGGCCAGAAAGACGCCCACAAAAACAAAACAAATTACAAGTGTTACTCAGCATCACCCTCATCATCGTCCCCATCGTCATCTTCGCCATCCAAGTACTCGTCGTCATACCAAGCACCCTGCTCGATCCTGTCCAACTCATCCTCGCTATTGTCTGCCCCCGACGTGGCAGGATCGTAACCACATGCAACTTGAGCTTCACGCGCCTTGGCACGAACACCCTCAAACTCAGCCTCAGTAACTCTTCATGCCGCAATCAAGTCCCTAAATATATCTAGTTGGGCCTCGACATGGATCCAGTTCTCATAAGAATCCCGCATGACATCGGGATAAGGGGAATTGTGAGAGGAAGACGGTCGAGCCAATAGTTGCGCCCTTTCAGCCTCAAGAGCCGCGACCTGATCATTCAAATTTGAAACCTTTCCCTCGAGCCCGTCGATCCGCTCATCGAGCCTGGCCTCCCTGAGCACGGTCGCCTCCGCTTCACTGCCCGTTCAGACCGAAGGACGTGAATGACCTCCTCCAATGCCGGCACCCTTGCCAAAGACGCCATCTTGACTTCCTCGTCTCTCTCCAACTCTGTTGCCTTCTCAATAAGCTCATCGCTCAACTTATTGGACCTGGTCGAACCCTGCTCAAGTTCGGCCCGCAGGGATAATACTTGAGCTTGGAGATCGTCACACTCAGCCTCGACCCCCCTACTCACCTCAAGCTCGTCCTCCTTGAATCTCAGCAATCCCTCAAGCTCGCTGCATTTGTCAATGACCCTCACGAGTTCATCGTCCTTCTTCTTCAGCTCGTCCTTGAGAGATTGGAAGTTACCATCCACGCCAAATCGAAGGCATATCTCACGATTCTTGGCACGGTACTCGTGGTACTTCGACTCCATCCTCTTAAAAATAGCCCTCCTCTTCTTTTCCCGGTGGGCGCACTCAATATCCAGAATGAGGGTCTGGTAAAGAAAGAATAGAAAAAAGAAGTTAGTTAAAAAAAAAGGAAAAGAGAGAGGACATAAAGAGCAACAACTTGAAAACTTATCTCCAAAGCCATTCCGAATATGACCAACGACAGAGCGGCATCGTAGAATATTTTTAAAGTCCTGTCCTTGGCGCTAGAACAGAGGGGACCCAAAGAAGGGACTACGCTCTCTGTATGCTTTAATAAATCTAGGTCAAGGGGAATGACTATGTTGGGGGTAGTCCCCTGCGTCCTCACTTCTACCCGAGTAAACTCCTCATTGTACATCCGAACCTTTTCAGGGTCGATGTCAGAGCCGGACTCATAACCATCTACGACCACCCATTTCCCCTATAATCGACAGAGGAAGGGACGTCGACTTGCCCTGATGGTGATGGATCATTCGATGAAATGACCTTTGTTGCATATGCTCGTCCTCCTCCTTTCATGACAATCTCAGGCAAGGGAGCAACTTCTACATCTTCCAAAGGAGGCAAAGTCTCAATGTCTAAAGCCACGATGCCCTCGGAGGCAGCCGTGGACGGCTTAGGATCACCCCCTGTTGACTCTTCAGTCCTTACTATTTCGCCGCCAACCTCTATTCTCCGCCTTTTCTACGGAACTGTTTCCTCCCCGCTCGGCGATAACTCGTCTACCAAGTTCAATATTGGGGAAGTTGAAGTCTCCGCCGATGGGGCCGCTGTTCGTCGGCTAGGTCTATGTAGGACCGAGGACGGGGAAGGAGCAGCAATTTGTACAGGCTCGCCCGCGGTCGCAGCAAGAAGCGACCCCGTAGAGGCACCCGACTGACGGAAGGTGGGGTAAGAGCCTTCACCTTCTTTGAAGTCTTTCAACCTGACAATGAAGAAAGGTTAAACTAAGGAAAGGAGAGAAAGAAAACAACATGAATACATAAACAACAGAGGGTTTAAACGAATGACTTACCAGTCGTAGAAGGTTTACGATCGAACTTCTTATGGAATGACGACTACTCGCAGATCCCCATCGTGTAGAGTAAAACATGGCTCACCCAGTCCTGAATGTCAGCGACCAACGTAGGAGGCTCGTTCTCGGCTGCAAGAGAGAAGAAAATGAGTGGTTAGGTCGTCGACAAAATAAAGTGAAATGAGCAATCAGCTAATAAGGACACTTACACGCAAAATTTCACATTTCAAGGAATCTTTTGGGGTTTGCCACCACGTGCTCGGTCTTGACATAGAAAAAGTGGAACCAAAAATAGATATTGGCCCTATCATCCATCTTCATGACCAATCATTTTCTTCCACGATGGCGAAGATGCAACATCGAACCTCTAAGGAAGCTCGGCGCGAAGAGGTGTAATAGGTGGCGAATAGAAACCTCGCAGCTGGCCAACTCCGCGTACTTTATCAATATCAGGAAAATCTTGACAATGTTCGGAGAGAGATGATGGGCTGGAAGATGTTGTAATATCGGCAGAATTCCTCCGCTAGCGAGGGAAGAGAAAGAGAAAGAGAATAACCCACTCAGAATGGGTTCGCGTAAAAGGTGCAGTACCCAGGGCGGTGGATATGGACTACGTCACTACCAGTTGGGACCAAGTCAATATAGGTTGGGAAGTTGTATTTAGCCCTAAGGTCGGCCAAGGCGGCTACGTCCAGTTCAGATTGTACGGGTTCAGGTTCCTCTGTAGCCAATTTCGAGAAATTCGGCCTAGCATTATCATTGCGAGGAATGATTTCCTCCACAGTGGGAAAGCTATCGTCCTCAGCAATGACAACAACATCATCTTTATGATGAGGCATCCTCACCGATATTGGTGTTGGTTCGGGTGCCACACCAGAAGCATGAGAGGCCCACCATCTTTGGTTGATCGTAAATATTGAAGATACAAACTCGAAAAGAGGCAGAAACGACATGGGTCACTCGAACCAGAAGGTGCGAAGATGAAGATAGTTAGAGCAAGAACACAAGAAGGAGAAGAAAAGAGAAAAGAGAAAAGAGTAAAGGCTCAGAAGCTGGAAAATGGAAAGGATTACTCAGAGGGCTCTCTACCCTTATTTATAGAGAACAAACACCCAAACTGAGAACACCAACCGTTAGGTGCACGGGAGTCGAAATGACAGGGGCACGGGAAGCGATGCATCGCATCGGGAAGGCGCGTAATGATGACGCGTGCGACTGTGATGTCACTCCAATCTGACATCATAATGAGTTGTGGTTATTCAAATGCAACATTACCATCTCGTGTGGGATCCTTTCCACTCGATTCCCTCCATATGAATTTCCCGATTACGACCGGTGAAGTCTGCTCAACAAGGTCGACCAAAAGATGACCTCGATAAGCGGAGGGACTAACTGTATGGGTCAAAATCAGATTGAGGATTAAGTCATGCATAGAAGGACGTTACGAACAATTTGTGAACCACTACGAGTGGTGTGGTCGAGGCCGACCAACGAGCAAATGAACCGAGCATCCAAGCGATCAAACGTTTTCGAGGTCGAGCAACGAAGTAGGATTAACGACTAGTTTCGTACTGGTGTCCTCAAAGGGAATATTCTGTCGATATTCTCTCTGATTGTACTTTAGGGTTCTTTGGGAATATCCCATATAAATAGAAGGAAATATGAGGGAAAAGACAAGTAATATTCTATATGATAAGAACTCTTTTAAAAAGACAAGCTCTCTAGATAAATGCAAATAACCACTTTCTGAAGAGACTCGACCTTTTTTGCGTTGTCTATTGTCATTTTCACTAGATCTGAGAAGGTGCACAATATTCTCTTGTATTCTTGTCATTCACCATTGTCATAGAAATGAGTCATTCACCTTATTCAATATTAAGAGAATTTTCCTCCTTATTTACATTTATTGTCATTTAATATTATTTAATACTTGAGGCTTCTCGCATATTATCATATTTTGACACATGTATTGTGAACGCTCTAATTCCATTCCATTATTGCTCGCGTTTTTCACTATGTCGATCCCAGATCTGAGATTATTAGCTTTAACTAGGATTAACTCTTTTTAATAATGGATTAATTAGTTTAACCAAAGATTATCATTTTTTGGTCAAACATAAGGAATGAAATAATATGTTGGAAAACTAATTCAAAGTTGTAGTAGGAAACCTTGGTTATTTAGGATTGGGTTTATTTAATTCATGTCTAAATAAGATTTATAATCATAATTAATATATGAATAAGCTTTCTTATTTCTAGTTGAAATAGGTTTCATACAATTATAAATAGAGGTATTGATAGTTTATTTTGTGTGTGGAGATCAATGCAGGATATAAAAACTTATAGAGCTCATTCATAAATTTATAAATAAAATATTTTTCTTCATAATAAAAGAATATATTTACTTATTTGATATAATCTAAGCCGTAACTAAAAAATATTGAATGCTGAAAAAACTTAACATATTTGGATAAAAAAGAGTGTAATGAACAAAAATATTGCATTGTAGATTGTAGACTGTCTAGGCATTTAAACAAAGTGGTTTTAAACAAAATATAGTACATTTTCCAATCAAATCCTTACTATATTTCGAGACATATAAAGTCTATCGAAAGAAAAATTAGTATCCTATAACAACACACAATAGGATTTGGCAATTTTTAGCTTTACATTAGACTTTGCAAATATAGCCCCAAATAATTGGTATTATATAGCCAAATCTTAAAAAAATTACTTTCTTATATATTCTCTCTCTCGCTTATTTTGTCTTCCCTCCCCCTTTCTCTCCTTGTATTTCTTCTTCTATCTATTCTCTTTCGCTTTCGTAGTTTAGCAAAAATTCTTCCAAATTATGCAAAAAAATCAGTGGGAGGAAAATGTAAGGTTGATCTCACTCCAGAGAAAATCAGAAGCAAAAACTAAGAAAAAAAATATATAATTCAACTTTGTTTTTCTTCTCTTTTTTTTTTTTTGGTTGGATTGAACAAGTGAGTGTAGTTGACATTGGTTGAAAATACCTAAACGAGGCTATATACAAAATTTGAGCAAGATTAAAAGTGATTTAGACTGGTTTCAAGTAAAAAAACAAACCTGAAAATCTAACTGCGACATGTGTACATCACGTTGTATATCGTGTCATCAGTGTATATCACAAACAAGGACGTCTGTGTATATCAGTTTGTATATCGTGTATACAGAAAAATTTGTTTATGGACCCCGTGCATATATATCGTATATATAACACAAATTTTTATCGATATACACAGATACACATGACATACATGAGATATCACTGATGTATATAGAAATATACACGGGATACAATAGAAGATACACATGTTGAGTCGTCTTAAACTTGAGTTTTCAATCTGGAATGTGTTATACAAAGAAGGAAAATAAAAATTTAATATATTTTGCCGATATACACATTATTAATATGTTATACACGATAATATACAAATAATATAATTATTAATGTGCTACATATATTTGGATATACAAATAAAAAATTAAAAAAATATTTGAAAGATTTTTCGATACTATTGAAGGAAATGGAACCTAATTTGTAGGATGATGGTTGCTATGCGAGAAGAGAGAGGAGATTTTAAATATTATTTGCTATTTTTAATGAAAATAATTTTGATGAGTCTTATTTTTAGAATGGTGGTTGAACCACTAGAAGATAGAGAATAACTTTAGGTTACCATATGCAAAATCTTAAAACTTTGGCTTTTTTATACCAATTGTCGGACCTAGTTGTCATGCCATGCCAAATTCCCCTATCGAAATAAGATATTGTCACCCCATTGAATAATGAAAGCCCAATTTGTCTTCTATTGGGCTTGTTAGTCTTCCTAGCCTCTTGTTTTGGGGTGAAATTCAAAAATAGCCAGATTTATAAGTGGTAATTGAAAAATAACCACAACTTCAAAAGTAATCGAAATTTAACTACTTTTCATGTAAAGATAAATTTGAACGAAAATATTGTTCAAAATCCGAAAAATATTACAGCATAATACACTGGAAGTTCATACACAAGTGCTCCAATCTCCGGTATATTATAATGAAAATTTTTGTGTGTTGGAGTTCAAGCATAATATGCTAGAAGTTCACACACGGGTGCACCAATATTTAGTATATTATACTGGAACTTTCCGTGTTACAACAAAATATTAGATATCTTTCAATAACTTTGCAAACACTGGCTATTTTTCAATTATCAGTCCGAAAATTGGCTAGTCTGTGCTATTTTGTGCCAAAATCACTCTAAAAGATTAGTTACAACTATCCAAGTGGGATACGTATTATTATTGTTTTCAAATTCATTTGTGATATCAATAAAAGATTTTTGTCTTATGGAAAATTCAAATGCCATCAGTAACCTAGCAATATTTCTTTTCCCTCTCCCTCTCCCTACTCCGAGATGGAAAAAAAACTAAGCTTAAATCAATTATTGTGGTACATTAGCCCTGTGTATTCATTTCGCTCTATTGGGATACAATTGATCCCAACTAAAACAAAACAAAAGAAGCATAGCAATTTTAAAAATTAAATGCATGATCAAGGGCATGACTTCATTA
This sequence comes from Nicotiana paniculata, assembly GCA_005239505.1. Lineage (NCBI taxonomy): Eukaryota > Viridiplantae > Streptophyta > Magnoliopsida > Solanales > Solanaceae > Nicotiana > Nicotiana paniculata. Next base: position 10,554 of record MDKI01172696.1, read on the forward strand.
AATTTGCACTTATCCGATGTTTCGACCGATAATTCTTTTTATTTCTAAGCTCAAGTTTAAATCTTTATCACTCGTGATTTTTATTATATCTTCATCTCTAAATTACAACTACCATTTTTTACATTCCTATACTATATAGGAAACCTTATTACTCTCAATGTTTAAGGTTTGATTTAATTACATTTAATATAACTAATTATCAATTCTATACCATAATGTGTTTTAATGGTATAATTAATGCAACATATTTACCTTCTTAATTAAAGGTACCGTATATCCCACCTCTCCCACGTTTTTCTCTCCTAAACCCTCGCTCTCACACACGTTTTACTCAAACACACGTTCCTTTTATTTTCCTCTTCTAAAACCACAGAAACATCCGTTAACCCACCATTAAAGATCAATTCAAAAGTTTTTCGTCTACATTCAGTGAAAATTGAAGATATTTCTTCAATAAAGTTGATACACCCATTTTACTTCAGCTAAAATTTCCTCAATGAAGAAGAACAAACCTTCTAAACATAGTCCTAAAAAAGCTAGAGAAACTGATATACCCTCTTTTGATTTGGGTGTTTTATCACCAAAATCACCGAAAAAGCTTGGGAAATCTACCCATGCAAATGTAGATACGACGCATAGTCTTTCTCCGTGACAAATCAGGGCTGAAAATATAACCAAACAAAAACACGATGTCGATACTGAAGAATCTTCTACGACAGTCAAACAAGTGAAAAGAAAAGGAAAAGATATATTGTTAGATGATAATTTTGTAGAAGATGTGCCTATTCTTAAACCAGGAAAGAAAGCCACGGTGTCTCCCAGTTCAAAAACTCCCAAAAAGAAGAAAAATTCAAAAAAAATACATAAAAATGTTCGAAAACATTCATTGGTGGAGGTAAAAAATTAGTAATTTCGTCTCTAGTTATTTAGTTTGTTTTAGGTTTTTAAAATCTGCGTAATATGTGTTTTAGAGAATTGTAGATTAGTTGTCTTCATTTTGAAGATTAATTGTAGTTTTACTGATCTGTTTTTACATTTGTAGAAATTTTGTAGTTTCTTTGTAGTTATTTTGTAGATTATTTGTAGTCTTAAAGATACAAATAACTATTCCGACAGAATTGTAGATATTTGTTGCCGCCTTTTGCATAGTATGTGTAAAATTGTAGATATTCTATAGTTTCTTTGTAGTTATTTTGTAGATAAATTGTAGATGAATCTATATTTTGTAGGCATTTTATTAATGTGAGATTATTTATTATTTGTGCAAAATGGACATTTTTTCGCACCCCATAATGTTGATTATGGGGTGCTTAGATTCCACACATTATGTGACCCTAGCATTCTTAGCCAAATTAAAGAGATTTTGTCTCCAAATGGTTTGAAGCTTTTCAAGAAGATTTGTTTTGGCTACTTACTATCCTTTCCCAGTCTATGCATGCAAAATCAGGCCATTCATCTTCTTATGAACATTTTTAGTAATAAGGTTTCCTATATAGTATAGGAATGAAAATTTCCCTTACAAATATCCATAAATGTTGGCCCATCTTCACTATGTGGTAAGATACGACGAGACCAAAAAGTTAATTCACAAAGTCACATTCAACAGGGAGAAATTCAAAAATAGACAGAATTTACAAGTGATCATTCAAAAAAAGTCATATTTTTAAAAGTGATCGAAATTTAGTCACTTTTCATGTAAAGATAAATCTGAACGAAAACACTGTCCGAAAAAATATTCTAGTATAATATACCGGAGTTCCAATATAATATACCGGTCCAGCATAATATATTGGAGATTGGAGAACCAGTGCTCCAATCTCCAGTATATTATAATGGAACTTTTTGCGTGTTGGAGTTCCAGCATAATATGCTGGAAGTTCATACACAGGTGCACCGATCTTCAGTATATTATGCTGGAACTTTCCGTGTTGCAGCAAAACAGTGATTATTTTTCAATAACTTTGCAAACGCTGACTATTTTTGAATGACCAATCCGAAAATTGGTTAATCTGTGCTATTTTTACATTCAACATCTAGGTTTTAAGAAAAGGATATTTTTTTAAGAAAGTTTCTCCATAAAGTTAATTGATTGGGTATCGCTTGGAAGAAAAGAAAAACGATGTATTTTATTCTTCTATTTATGACAATCTGACAGAACGACAATAAGAATTATTTACGAATCGTATGCTTTGACCATCATACTTTAAAAACTAGTAAATCCTTTTTTATTTTATTTTTATCTTTTCGAAAATTAAGGTCGTTATTTAATCAATAAAAAATTTCCAACAAAAAACCAAGAGAGACTAGTTTTGCAATCATTGAACCAATTATTCAGGTGGGACTTATTACCCAACCTTTTCACATGCATTTGTTCTCCTTTGACTATTTTGGCTATCATTGAACCAATTTTATGACCAACTAACTTCACTTATCAAATGTAGTAAATAAACTATAAATATTACTAAAAGCAAAAACAGACAAGAACCAAAATAAAACTATGTAAGAATTCTTTCTGGCTTTCTGCATTCCCCTTTTTATCTGTTAAATTACAACGGGTATTTGTTTCGGTGATACTCTAGGCAAATTTTACATTAATATAATGCAGAAGAGATATTGAATATATAAATAAATATGTCTTAAATTCTAGTGATGTATTTTAAGGTTGTGCGGATCTAAACCCAAAATAGACAATATACTAATGGGCTGAACTATTACAGATTTACCTCAATGGCCAAAATAATCATCACATAAAATTTGGCATAAGCTACAGTATTTGATTAGTTGTATGGGAAAAACCAATCAGTGTACCATCCGATTGTAAATTCCATGTTGCTAAAACTCGCATTAGTTACAGTTTTGCATCTATATCCGTTTTTTGGGTCACGTTTTAACTTATATCCGTTTTGCAAAAAAAATTGCAAGCATACCCACTTTTCACATAAACTTCAGGTATACGGGCCTGAAGTAGCAAAGACAATCAGACAAACTTCAGCATTTTAGGTTTTTTCAAAAATTTCAGCAGAAGATGCTGAAGTTATTTAGTTCATTTGTAAAAACTTCAGCACTAAATAAACTGAAGTTTTGTCCTGGATTAATTAGTTTTATCATAAAGCTTTTTCAAAAACTTCAGCAGAAGATGCTGAAGTTATTTAGGTCATTTCTAAAAATTTCAGCACTAAATAAGCTGAAGTTTTGTCCTGGATTAATTAGTTTCGTCATAAAGCTTTTTCAAAAACTTCAGCAGAAGATGCTGAAGTTATTTAGGTCATTTCTAAAAATTTCAGCACTAAATAAGCTGAAGTTTTGTCCTGGATTAATTAGTTTTGTCATAAAGCTTTTTTCAAAAACTTCAGCAGAAGATGTTGGAGTTGTTTAGTTAATTTGTAAAAACTTCAGCACTAAATAAGCTGAAGTTTTGCACAGGTATTAGGAAGGCGGCGCCTGAAGTTGTAAAAATTAGGGTATAGGTTAAATAATTTTAAAAATATGGGTATAGGTTAAATAGGGGCAACCAAATAGGACGCCCCGTACAATTTCTACCACAAAAGTGTGCGATTATTTTATGTGAGATAAAATATAAGAATACAATACTAATATTATTATTCATTATATAACAAAATCATACATATTATTCACTACATAAATAATCTTTGAATTTGAATACATTCACAATTGTGTCCCAAACCAAAAAACTCCCAAGTGTAGTAAATTGAAAAAGAAAAAAAAAACAAAGGGAGAAAGAACAGAGAGCTAACAATTAAAGAAATAAATGGTGATATTATACAATCAAAGTATAACGCCAAAACGTCTACTCTATGTACTATAGGTATGAATTGAAGGGTAAATACAACACAAAAAAAAAAAAAAAAAAAAAAAAAAAAAAAAAAAAAAAAAAAAAAAAAAAAAATAAAATTCCTATAATCAACAAATACTAAAAGCTAAACCAACTACAACATAAATCCAATTCAATTGAGTACCAAAAAACTTAGAAAATGTTGATAGAGATACAGAATTTGAAGGTTCAGGACTATCATCACTCACTTCACGTGGATGATCAAAAGAAGCAGGAACTATTGTATCCGGTATCGATTCATCGTCGCCGGAAATCGTACTCATCGGAGCCTCTGAATCGTCGTCAGACGGATCCCTGAGACTCCGAGGTAGTCCTTGACCATACGTCACGTTTATTTTAAAATTCTGATCGTTTTGGCATTGTTCGCCGTCGTAATCTCCAGAGAAAAAATAAGTAGTTCCAATTTTTAGAAGTGGGACTGCTATTGAAACAGGAAAAACTGAAGTTGATGATGGATCTGTTGATGACCATTGTATAGTATCGTTGTTTAGGGCATTGCCGTAATCACAACTTTTGTATGTGGTGAAGTTGTAAGTTTGAATGACTGAATGGTTATTGTCCGTGTTAAAAACTGCATGATTAAACAAAAAAAGAATTAGAAGAAAGAAATTTTTTAATTATGATATTCAAAAGCATAGGAGGATTTACAGCGTTGGATCCAAGATTTTCACTCTGAGAAGTCAAAATATGAAGAAGTAAATAGAAAAAAATCAAGGGAATTTAACTTATAATATATTTCTATAACAATGTCATTTATTCCGATATTTTTTTAATTGCTATAGCAAAATACTGTTATTAGAGAACATGCAATAATAAGACGACATGAAAATCGACTCGAAAGTAAACTTGACCGTTATAGTGAAATGTTGTTACAAAGGATGACTGCTATTGAAAGAAGTTTGACTGTATATACATTAAAAAAAATGATCTAGCTAAACATTGTAATTTTTCGGCCAAAGTATGCTAATGGCTCCGCCACTGCTTACTAAGGACATACGATACAATGTTATCTAATTGTGCCGCTAGAAGCTGGTAGGTATCAGATGGAATGATTGAGGTACGCGTAAATTGACCCGAACACCACCATAAAAAATTGAAGGGGCGGTGATTAGGGGCAAAGCTAGAGTGCTGAGATTGGGTTCGGCCGAACCCAGTAGCTTTGGTTCGAACTCTGTATTTGTCTTAAAAAATTCATTGAATATGTACAAATTATTAATTTAGAACTCAGTAACTTAAGGCGATTAAAATCCTGAATCCATAAATTTAAAATTCTTGCTCCGTCCCTGGCAATGATTGGGAGGGGGGGGGGGAGGGGTTGGTTATGGCATAGAATGATGAAATGGCTTCATTTTCTGAACATGTGCAAGCATATGGATATGGTCACTACTAACATGTTACTTGTACAATACCTTATCATAACACACACTTCGACAACTAACTTATCAAAACAGCATAGCCTTAGCTCATTTGCGTTAAAACAATGCTGACAAATACAGCTGTTTGTGATTACAAAATTCCAAAGTCACCAAAATCAAGTGAGGAATTGGTAATTCCAAAATAGTAAGTACAAAGATCAATGCACTTGGTACAATAGCTTCAATTCGTATACCCTTTGATAAATTTTTTTGACCATTCTTTATATACATACGAGAGCAGTGGCAGAGCCACATTGAACCAAGTCGAAAAATTACACTATATTGCTAGATACATTTTTTTAATTTTATGTATATTTTCAATACGTTGATTTTCTTTGACTTTTCGATGTATCTAATTATTATATTTTGACACTCCTTGATGAAAATTTTGGCTCCACCAGTGTACGGGAGTATAGAGTATAGGGGCGGAGCCAAGATTTCACAACCTTATAGGTTCTGGATTTTAAAACGACGATTTTAAATGTTAATGACTGTGTTTTAAATTTAATATTTGTAAATACTTAAAAAAAATATTGTAGCACAAAGATTGGCCTGTGCTTTAATTTTGTGATAGCTTTTTTCTTTTTTTTTTTAAAAAAAAAATTCTCTTCCCCTTTGAATTCCGGTTGATCCCCTTTGTTGGAGCTATTGCTCCGTTAGGGTGCTTCGAACACATAATTATGAGGTTATAGGTAGGGGTGCTGAACATCTGAGCAACACTCTCTGATCAATTTTGTGACACATTCAGATACAGAGTTGTCTTTAAATACCCCACCCCTCATCCAAAAGAGAGAAGAATATTTACGGTTATCATATAAACAACAATGTCAAAAATACAGTCAAGAAATTTTAACCAAATTATCTAGTTACTGTGTGTAAGTCTATACTAAGAGCCCGTTTGGACATACATTTTTTTTTACTATTTTTTTAAAAAATTCACTTTTTTCCGAAAGCAGTGCTTGACCATAGTTTTTATGAATTTTGGAATTTTCAAAAATTTGAAAAACTCTAAAAAGTTATTTTTCAAAATTCACTCATATTACTCACAAAACTTTAAAAACCCAAATTTATATTCTATGTACACAACTCTAAGTGGGTGTTTGGACATAAGAATTGTAAAATTCCAAAACATGGTGAAAATTTTTTTCAAGTGAAAATGATATTTGAAATTTAGAGTTGTGTATGTATATGAATATAATTTTGGGTTGTTTTTGAAGTTTTGTGAGTGATTTTAGTGAAATTTTTGAAAAAACCACTTTTTGGAGTTTTTAAAATTTTCAAAATACATCTTCAAGTAAAAATTAGAAATTTATGAACAAACGTCGATTTCGGAAAAAGTAAATTCTTTTTTTTGAAAAAAAAAGGGAAATTTGTTATGTCCAAATAACATTTTCACTTGAATTTTTTTTCTTCACTTTTTTCCGAAATTTTACAATTCTTATGTTCAAACGCCCACTAAGTGAATCAGTAATCTGGCTAACAAAATACCTGTTACAACATGTTAAATCACAGCGATCGTTTTTTTTACACTACTATCAGTATATATAAGTTTAAATCTAACCAAGAATTGCTTTAAGCAGTGAACCATAACCCCAACAGATTATAAAGAATTTAAAAAGGGATTGATCAAGAACACTTACTGAGAAAATCACCA